>CAAKHB010003424.1:5934-25161 GCA_901007665.1 Aeoliscus strigatus
AGCGCCATCACAGCCCTTTACTGCCCCCCCCCCCCCACACACACACACACACACCCCTCCATCTGCCGCCTGCTTCGCCTTCCATTTACAATACTCAGCGAGTCAGATCTTTCTCTCTCCAGCTCGTATTTTTAATAACTTTTTTTTTGTAGCGCGTGTCGCTCCCACTCTTGTTTTTTCTCATGACTCGTCTTCGTGGGATATGAAAATGAGATTAGAACATATTGACCACCGACTTTCGTTGGAAGACACAAAGCACCTCAATATTAAATCCTGAACATTTTTTAAAATTGCAATAAAAAATGGGGAGAGATTTATGAAAAGATGAAGAGGATAACCTTTGGGGGAGGGAAAAAAAATACATTTTACGTGTGGTAATATCCCCATACAGGAGCCTCAAAGATGTTATTGCATGGAGACTGTTCTCAGCTCACTGCACCACCTTTTTGTCAGGTTTGTGAAACAGGAAGAGGAGCTCAGATTGGGAGGGAAACTCTGAATCACTGGAGGAAGACGTGAAGGCGTGGTGATAACCAAATCTAAAAAACCCCAAAAACTCTGCAGTATTTAATGAGCAGAGTCGGTAAGTTATTGTAGAAATCTAACTGGTTCAACTAAAGTTTTCCTGTTTAAAATGTAACAGTAGAGTCACTATTGGACTATTGGACTTATGTTTGTCTTCTAAATGGTGAATGAACATTGAACAACAACCTCCACTTAAAATCCGTCGACACATCAATTATCCTTCAATCAAAAAAAAAATACTAAACTTACAGAATAGGTGTTTTGCAGTAATTATTCAGATCGAATCAAAATTCTAATCATGTATATTGTATGAATTAAATTACACCGTTACACTCATGAACGTAAGAGCCCTTCGGCTGACATGTTGGCCAGGTGAATCTGGGTCAGACACGCTCACGCAAACACACATGCACCTCCCGCTGAGAGACACCGGGCCCGTCAGCGAGCTGCTGCCACTGCTGCAGCACCAGCAGCACCAGCAGGCGTTCATTAAACCCGTCAGATACTGGACACATTCATTTTATTTTGCGCCATCAAATTGCGCTGTGGTGTCACCTGATGCAGAAAATGGTACCACAGTGTACTGACAATGAATGGCTAGTTAGTGAAAAGGACAACGCCGGTAAAATCGTCCTTAAGGACACTGGGTGTCAGGGGAGCTCAAGGACGCCACAGTTAATGGGGCGTCAGACAGATGACAGGGGAGGAGAGGAAGTGGGGCAGCCGCAAGAGAAAAAGATGAATGACTCTGGTTAAAAAAAAAACAAAAAAAAAAATTTTGCATGTTGGAGAGACGCCGTTATGTGATATAAAGACGAATGTTAAAGGTGGTTGCATTTATCATGCGTTGGTGGAGCTCTGTGCTCTCCGAGTGCCAGTTTGTCAACACCTGGATGGAACACCTCATGAAGTCAAAACACCAGCGACGGATTGAACAACATCTGCAGCACTGCAGCGAGGCGGGGTGAGGTGAGGTGGACTGCGTCCGCAAATGCAGACAGACGTCGCCCTCCTGCGTCGCCTCCATTCTCCATCTGTTTTTCTGTTGTCAAACTTTCTTCGTTTTCCATTCTCTCAGCTCGTTCGCCGTCGGCCGGCTGGGATGCCGCTGCCAGGCCACATGTCGTCAGCACTCAGCCGTCAAGTCGGCGCCTGTGTGTGACACCTCTGCCCTACTTCCCTCACTGGGACTTGACCCAGCTCCACCTCTGAGAGTGTGTGTGTGTGTGTGTGTGTGTGTGTGTGTGTCCAGGGAACGACCATCGCCTGCCCCGGGGTTCTAAGCTGCACGGCTGCTGCTGTCCTTGTCTGTCAGATGTTGGTATTCTTGTTTGACTTGTGTTCCTTTTTGCAGTTATACAACGGATGGACGTTTCACATGTGACATTTCCAAAGTTTCCAAAGATTTTTGTTTTATTCTGTTCATTGTAGAATTCATTCATCTACGTGGAGCAGGAGCACACACACCCTGAGTTGGTGAACGGACCATCTGTGTCCAACCGGTTCAAATGTTGGATTTCGGATGATTTTCTGAATTTTGATGTTCCCATTTTAAATTAATAGTGTTTGTGGTGAACACACCAGATCAGCTGTTGGAGCGGGTTAGGTGTCTGGCTCCCGATCGGTAGCTATGGAAACATAGATACTGCCCGACCCCCCAACACTGCTCCTAGCGAATTGACTGGATTCACTTCACGGCTGCAGACACGCTATGGAAATCAACGGACGGCGAATTGGAACTGTCCTACAAGAAAAAAAAAGGTTGACTTAAGACTTGATATAATGAATTACCATCAACAACACACACACTAAGCTGTGACCTTGACCATAACACACGTCAACATACCAATATCCATACTCCATTTGGTTCCATTCAGGCTCTTTTCCATCCAAAGTTCCACTTTGATGTGGGTGTTGACGCCAAACTGCCGTAACAGCATTTTTCCCCCCTGTGACATAAACAATGTGGAACATGGAGGAGATGGGGAAGTTGCTGCTGTTTGTGGATTTCTGTGACAGACAGAAAGACGAGAAACGAGATGGAGCAGAACTGGATTGTCGACACCGACAACAAACGGACCAAAAATTACTGTCTGTAGGGACCAATCAGAGGACTTCCCTCTGTGTGTAGGGACCAATTGGAGGACGTCCCTCTGTCTGTGACATCACTTTCAGTACCAGCTCACCTCAACAGAACCTCAATGGAAGTGTCAAGAGAAAAAAAACAAGTACCAGGTACCAGATTCCAGGTTCAGTCGCCAGTGGAAACGGGGGTAAAATTGTGCCGAGCAGACCTGGAAATGAGTGGTGGAAAAGCCCTGTTACGTCCCCTGTGGTCTGTTCTCCAGGGTGGCTCCTTCCACTGTTTAGTGTGTTGGGTTGTAGAGGGTAAATCCTGAGCGATGACCGCTACATGTGGGGGCTGCAACCTCAGCACCTCTCGCCAACGGGAGGGGGGGATCCATCATCCACAGCAGGCTCTCGGAGCCGCCGGTATGCAGGCACACCCACTCATCCACTTCACGCTCAGCACGCAGGCCTCTTTGTTAGCCGCTCCTGAAATCCTCACTCAAGGCTTCTGGAATCAATCCTGCCAAATGAAAAGAGGTCGGTCCGGAAGAGCACATGCAACTCTGCAACCCATCAAGTGTAGCAGAGCTTGTCAGGCGGCTGCTCCTGGCGGTGAACCGTTCATTTGGACGGTCTGAGTCAGGAGCAGAGGCTCTCTGGGAGGAGTCAAGCTTATGCCTTGGACGCATTTCCAACGAACACCAACACAAATGAGACACGCACAAAAAACGGATGGCTCTGGTTTGTAGCAGTTGAATGGACAGACAAAGCCGTGTCGCTGTCTCAACGCAGTGAAGGTCAAAGGACACGACATCAAGAAGCAGCAGTGTGGATGCGAGACTTAGACTTAAAAAAAAAAAAAAAAAAAAAAAAAAGCAAAGTCAGTCAGTCAGAACGTAAGGCGCCTTGGGCATCAAGAGAATGTTTACATTTCTCCTCTGCTGGATGAATGAACTGATCGGTTGGGAACATGTGATGTCCTTTCTGGAATTCAAGCACGCTTTACAGAAATGCTTCCGCTTGTCATTTGTCTCCCTGTCGTACTGAAACATCCTTTCATGAACATTAAAACTAGAACTGTTGTCATCTTATGTTTTTACTCTTCCTTCTCATTCCTTGCTCTTGCTCGGGTTTTCAGTAAAGTGTGATGTCACTGATGAGAGGGTTCTCACCTCAAACCCGTTCTCTTCAATTACTCCAATACATCATTTCACCAAAACAAAAACAATTCTTGATTCTCACATATGCATTTTATCTGACAACGCCCCCCCCAAAAAACAGAAATCATTACTTATCAATACTGTCAGGATATGAAACTGTTAAAAAAATAGTTTGATTATCTTTTATTTTCCAAAAATTGTCAAGTGTGAAAAACGGGGATCATTTTGTTTTTTCTTTTTTCCATAATAAATATAGACTTTCTCAGAGCTGAATAATTATGTTGGATGATTATCGTACACACAAGGGTCACAGAGAGCAGCAGATGACAGTGTGCCTCAGAGGGGAAAGAGAGGAGATGGAGTCTGAACAGCTTCCTTTTGTCCCCAGAAACACACTGTGTTCTTCATCAGACAATTTTCCACCATAATTAACCCCTGAATGACAACAGTTGGGTGTTTTAAGGACAACCATCAGGTTTTACAGAAGGTGAACAAGTCCATGATACTCTACTGCCCCCTAGTGTAAATTAGAGGGGTGACAGACGTCTGTCAGGCATCAGAGAACGAGGGGACGGACCCCAAAGCCAGCAAGAAGAAACCACCCGGAATCACGGTGTGTCTGCACCAACATGCCACGCTCACACGTCCCTCCGTCCCATCTGACCTGTGCAGGTACAGGACGTTCTCTCCCCGGCTCAGTGTTCCGTGCGTATCAAAGAGTCTTAGAGGATCTGTTCAGTGCTAGAAGCAGAGATGTCAAGTAGTCTCCAGGCAGCGTGTGGGTTGAGCTCCTCCTGGTCTCGACAGAGGGCCCACACGTACATCATCCTCAGCACTTTATCCTGACGGCGCAAAACAGACGAGCACATCGTTTCTCAACCGTACACGGCCACTCTTAGTCAGTGTGAAGACACAGAGTTATGTCCGCCTGATCTACGCAGTTTTAGACGCGCGTGTGTGTGTAACTTACAGGGTCACCCTCCACCACGTCTCCTTTCGTGTTTCGTATCACCATGACTAACTGAGCCTGGAAGGTGATGATCAGCACGGGACCCTGGTCCATCATCTTCCCCATGGCCAACTGAGAACGAGTATAATAAATGTGGTTACAATACAGGATACAGAGGTTGGACGTGACACTTCGTGTTTTTGTACTGAACAATTTGTTCTCACATGTCCTCTGATGTTACAGTTCGACACGTGCTACATTGGACTGTACTTCCTCCCCCAGGTGACCCATGTAGGGCGCCAACAGACACCCGCTTGTGTCCAGTGCCCGTGAGCTCATTGTTTTGTACTTCAACGGTACCAAAAAACGGGCTCTTGACCTCAGCTGGTCTGTGTCAAACGTGGTGATAACAATAGTACTGATAACAATACCTTGTATTTGTATAGTCCATTTCATACACACTAGCTTGACAATACAATGATTAAGAGTCATTAAAATAAGCATGAAGTGAAAGCAGAAATGACATTAAAACACCTAAAAACAGATGATTAAAAGACATTTAAACAGTATTAAAGACGTGCGGGCACTAGCTAGTTAAAAGCGAGTGTAAAAAATTATGTTTTAGAACTGGTTTCCCTGGTGTCGACAGGAAACGTGTTCCACAAACGCTGCATCTTCAACTTTTCTGCAGCGTTTTACTGGGAACTTCCAGTAAACCAGCAACCGATGAACGCAGTCAGTGTCCGTGTGGACAAATAATGATGAAGGGAGTTAGTGATAGAACTTTAGGAGGAGGACTTTCGAGTCAGTTCTAAACTGGAAGTCAGTGCAGCCTTTGAATTTATGTGTGACTTGAAGCTGAGATCTTTTCCTGCACTGATGATCTGTACAAGTGCGTTCAGGTAGCAGCAGCCATCTGCCAAAGAGGCTGGACTCTGTGTTGGTTGGCAGCACATTTGGATAAGAAACTGATTTATTTTCCACAGCAGTAATGTCTCATTTAGTCCAAGTTCATCTCAGATGCTCCTTACGACTGTGACTGACAACGTTTGGAGACAAATGACGGTTTAACTTACATCAATACTGTCGATGTCCAGGACTCTGGAGTGGAACTGGAGGCCCGTGGCCTTGGCTTGTTGAATGGGGTGAGCGAGCTGGCTGTACGTCTACACACCCAACATGGAGAAGAAAGAAAAATGAATGAACGAAGCCTGTGAGGTCTGCGTTTCCCTGAACAGAATGCATGTGAGACAAAGGTCGTACCGCTTCATAACACCAGTCCTTTAGTACCTCCAGCTCCCCTCTGATCATTGCCTGAGACAGAACACACACTGACGTATGAGATCTGGCATAACACTCAATTAGATATATGTGTGCAGATGGATTCAAATATACCTCCAGGATATTGGGGATGATATCTCGCTCACATTGCTTCAGGAAAGAATCTTTGTCAAAGGAGGGATCTACTTTCAAAATCTCGGTCAAAACCTCAGACATCTCAGTCTTGGAGAACAAGCCGCCTAAACACACGAGGAAAAGCAGTGAAGCACCTGGCGTTTACTGGAGCAGCAGCTACAGACTGTTCAACGTGACAAACAACCATCAAATGCATCACATCTATATGTACTGTCAATCACACAGCACGGGAGTCTCTCACCGATGAGGTCGGTCATCTTGTCTGTGACGGCACGAGACGCTCTGATGAAGGCATTGTCACTCTCGTCGTACTTCATCTTCATTTCAAAGAACCCTGCAATGGACACACACATCATTAGCCGGCTGCTTTGGCAAGAAGAAGAAGAAATAAAAACACACATCAACATTTTAAATTCTCATTACTTCAGTCCACATTCACAAAATCAGCAGTTATTGAGCAGATTTTGTTCAAAGGTTCCATCCACTCCGATGAACTAATTATCTACATCGACTTGTCTTTGCGGGTTCTGTTTGCGACCTGTCTGCAGACGACAGACTGCAGTGACAGACAGAGCGGAGGTGGTTCTTACTGTTGAACACCACGTTGTTGTCTTTGAACTCCCTCCACTGCTGGTACCATTTGGAGTCCTTGTGAAGCACCACACCCATCGCCTCCCTGAGGAACACGTGCAGAGCTGTTAATCAGCTGGCTCTCGACCATCCTACGCAACCACACCGATCCACAACGGACAACAACGGCTGTATTAGACCAAAAAACATGGTTCCGATCGTGCTTTCTTACTAACAAACAACCTCGACCCCGATTCTACAGAGGTGTACGTCCTCCCAGCATCAGGGGTAAGCAAAGAGCACTCACGTACTCATTGGCTTCGAAGACCTTGCTCTCATCCGCTGTCCCCTTGGAGGAAAACTCACTCCTCTTCCTGAGTCGAGCAGGAGGTCGGTACGGGCCTGTGTGGCCAAGGTCACCAATCTCTTTCTTGACACTCTCCACACCCTGAATAACAAAACTTTCATTATTCAGTATAAAAACTGTCTTTGTGTATTTATTCAACAGAAACATGCTTCTAAGAACACAGAGATTAAAAAATCGGAGAACAGGGACTCTGTACCTGGGATATTGCTTTGAATGCACCAGACTTCCCCAACATCTCTCCGCTCTTTGAAACGGTCTCTGCTGAGCTCTTTGCGGTTTTTGCTGCCTCCTCCATTCCCTCCTTGATTTTTTTGCCAATGTCTGTGCGGGTGACCTCCTCCAGCCCCTGTTCTCACACACACACACAACACACACACACACACACACACACACATAATAAAAGATAGAAGAAATGCAAGAGGTGTGGGTGGACGTGGATATGAAGCCAGTGACAGTGACAGCCACTGTAGGATGTTTACCTCTTTAACTGTCTCTGACAGGTTCCCCAACTTCTTCTTGAAAACCTCAGATGTCTTCACTGTTTCAGACTCAATTGTTTTCTATGGGGGGGAGAAGCTGATTTGATTATTTCAAACCCAGTTTTAATAACATTCATATACACAAATGCAGTGGGGGGAGGGGGAAATTTAACGTACATATTTTCTCCGAGCTTGCCGCAGTGCTTCTGACTCCTCAAGTTTTTTGGCCTCTTCCCGGAACTTCTTGATGTTTTCTTTCATTTCCTTGTTTTTGCTTAGCTCCTGTTTCAGGTTGTCTAGAAACTCTCCAAGGAAACCTTTTCTGCCTCCACCTCGCTCCCCAGATAAGTACCTCACGTGCAGAAGAGTTGACTGAGGCACCTAGAAACACCACAGAAGAAGAAGCATTTAGGGCAACTCAAGTAAGGTGATAAAATACCATGTCAGCGGTGGTACCTGTGAAGAGCTGGTGAGAACCCCCTGTATCCTGAAAACATTTGGTCTGTTGAACAGCAGCAGGTACGAATGAGGAAATGCCACCAAGCCTCTTCTCACACATACCTGGGGACATGGAGACAAACCAAACTGTTAGAGATAAACTCTTTAAACAGGCTAATCAATGGCATTACATATGACAAGTTTGAACAGAAACTTGTTTGGTGGAACCTTCAAATAACATTTTGCAATAGTCGATTAGTTGCAATGCAGGACGGATGAAGAATAAACACGTGAGGCTTGCTTCGTGAGCAGATATTTTCCTTGCGGTAAGTTCAAACACCGACTCGGAAGCTAAGTTCAAAGAGCTAGCGTCAGGTAAGCTAGCCGAAGCTAACGTCATGTTGGCAGCCTGGCCAGGAAGTCACCGGACATTTTCATGTGTGCTAAATAAACTCATCAAGAACTAAAATCTTACAAAGTTGCGAGGAAATAAAAGATTTTAAAGCAAAAAGGGGCAAATGCTCACCTGGTAACACCGACACAAGGGGGCCGCCATCTTGAATGTAGTGCTAGTAGTGACCTTCTTCCGGTGGTGACCTTCCACATTAAAGGGGGCGGCTCCTCACTGGACAGGAAACAGGTCAACCCGTGGGATCCACTCACACACGTTGCTCCCACAGGGATCATAAATGAGGTACTTTGCTCTAAAATACATTTCACACGTTCCGGCATGACAGGCAGTTACTTAAGTCAGCCTGGTGAATAAGATTTAATGAAGTGACATGCCACCCAGACACAAATACAAAAACAGACATTTGAATTATTGAGGTTTATTATCAAAACACCTTACAGAACAACGCAAAGACAAGATGAAGCATGAGGGGGGAAAAAAACAATTTGGTCGCTAAAAAAGTAAAATGTTTGAAACTAAAAACAGCAGATACAAATCACTAACTAAAACATTGTCACTGTTACAAGTGTCTAACAAAACAAGTGAACCGGGCTATAATATGAGTATGTTGAGGGTTTGGGCATGAGACTAAATGACATGTTATGGACAGACACAGACATTTATGCATTCCTATCAATCCTAACGTCAATCTCTCTTCCATTCAGCCGGAAGCCATTCATGGTGCGGCAGGCGCGCTCAGCTGTTTCAGGGTTGTCAAAGCGGACCACGCCACAGCCCTTGGACTTGCCGTTCTCCATCTTAATATCAGCATACTGAACCATACCTGAAAAAGGGACATTGAAAAGGTACAAATATTACGTGAAAGTGTTGATTACGTGAAATGATGACCGATTCTTCCAGACCAAGTCTTACCACATGTGTTGAAGGTATCCTTCAGCATCTTCCAGGTGAAGTCAAATGGCAGCTGGAGGACAAAAGTACTCATTTTAAACTTACTGATTAAACAGGAATAAAGCAAATGTGATCCGCACACGACACACTTACATTTCTCACAAAGATCTGGCAGCCCTTTCTGATGTTGCTGCCTCCGGTTCCAGCCCCTCCTGCACCAGCACCACCAAAGGAATTCCCGCCAAAGCCACGATCCAAGTCAGCAGAGCGATCAAACTGACCACCAACGCCTCCAGATCCCAGCCTGTCCAGTCCAGAGCTCATGCGGTCGAGACCACCAGACTGGAAGCGCTCCAGACCTCCGGTGGAGCCCATGCGGTCAAAGTTGTTGGTCATTCTGTCCAGCCCGGTGTTTCCCATGCGATCCATACCCATTGGGGAGCCGAAGTCCAGACCGGCAGATCCCATGCGATCCAAACCAGACGGGCCCAAGCGGTCGAACCCAGATGGTCCGAGGCGGTCCATACTGCTGGAGCTCATACGATCCAGACCGGGCCCGAGTCTGTCCATACTGGGCCCCAGGCGGTCCATGCCCGAGTTCATCCGGTCGAACCCAGATCCCAGCCTGTCCAGATCAGACACGCGCTCCATCCTGTCCATACCGATTCTCTCCACCCCTCCCATGCGATCCATGCTCGTTCCCAAGCGGTCCATTCCAGAGCTCATGCGGTCCATCCCACCCATGGAGTTTCCTGCACAGGAGGGACAAGCCAAAGAGAGAAGGCAGCACACGGTTACACCACCGGTTTGTGAAGAGATGACGCCCAGCACAGCTCAGGGGGAGTGAAGAATCCTTAAAATACTAACCCATTCCTCTTTCAAAGGAGTCTCCAAAATTATTTCGAGACATGCCCATTTCATTTCGACCAAACTCCCTGTCAAAACCACCACCAATCCCACGGTCCATCTCTAATAATGCAAGAGATGAAACCATTAGAGCCATCTCGCAAAACGTGAAGGGGTTCCATCCACGCTTGCTTTGGAATTCTCAACGCCCCCCTGAAAAATGACCCACCATTCATTCTGCCCATTCCTGAGGAGCCAAAACGGTCCATGTTGTTCATTCCACCAAAGTTGTCCATTCCTGTAGAAAAAAAAAGAAAACCCTCAAACACTGACATTGATTTCTTTATCTCGGTGCAGCAACAGGAGTTTCAGTTCTGTTTACATAATGAGGTAAACAAAGGGCTTCATACCTCCTCCCATGCGACCACCCATGTTGCCAAAGCCCATTCCATCCATTCCTAAAAAACATTAACAGTGAGTGATCATGTGATTGTTTCAAAGCATAATTGATTGTCAAACACTGGATCTGTTTACCTCCCATGTTTCCCATTCCACCCCCGCCTCCTCTGTTGAGCTGTGTAGCGTCAATGGGCTGACCACCAGGTCCCAAGCCCAGGCCAACCCCGCTCAGGCCGCCTGGTCAGAGAACAAAGGAACAGGTATGTGACTACTAAGTTATTTAAAGAAAATTACAGCCAGGAGACATGGTGATGTACTCATTTAAATAAGGTGGTTGTTCCAACCAGCAAAAAGAATCTGGCAACTTTCATCATCACGTTCTGATTTATTTTTTCATTAACAAACTGACAATGTGCAGACTTACGTGGAAGAGCAGCACCTCTGTCTGGTGGTCCAAAGTCTTTGGGCAAAGACTTCTCATCCTGAAAGGAGAACACAAACCCATTCAGTCTGCTTGCAGAGCTGTATTGTATTACAACCAGTTTAGGCAACGTACCAGTTTGACATGCATGACCCTGTTGAATAACAGCTGCCCGTTGAACATGGCTGAGCATTCATTAAGGACAGTTTGGACACATTATACTGATTGAACATTCCATGGAAAAGAGATCTCAATCACTGAAACGTCAAAGGATACAGACAGCCTGGACAGCTTCGATGGGCATGTCAAACGTGACTGTGCCCATGCCTCTGCTCTTCCCGTCTTTGTCCTCTAGAATGTCAGCCCGCATCACGATGCCCGCCATGCCGAACACCTCCTTCAGCTTCTTCCAGCCCACTTTGTAGTCAAGCTGTAAGAACAAGAGACATTTAGGAAATGACACTGTGCACAAGACAAGTGAAAGGGAGTAGATTTTCTGACTAGTTCTATACATTTTTACAGTCCAAAAATAAAAGAACAACTCACATTAGCGACGAAGATGGTATTGCCAATCCTTCCAGCCTGCAGGCCATGGATGATCTCGTTGGGGATGTTTGGGTTGTTCATCAGGCTGGGAGGGATATTGACCATGGAACCGTTTGGTCCGGGGCCCATTCTGTCCATGTTCATTCTATCCATCCCACCCATGCCGCCCATTCCCCCCATACCACCCATGCCCCCCATTCCCCCCATGCCTCCCATCCCGCCGTGGCCTCCTGGGGGACCTCCTGCACCTTGAACCTTGTTCATTTCCCGCTGAGCAATCACACCATCAGGGTCCTTAAAAAACCAACACGAAAACGGTTGGGTTACATATCCTCAGGGTGAGGGGCTGTCACTCGGTGGTGTCCCAGCCTACCTCCTTCACTTTCAGCGGTCGCCCATTGAGGTTGTGCTTGTTGACCTTCTCCACAGCTTTCTTCATTAGCTCTTCAGTCCTAAACTCAACAACACTGACAAAACGTAAATACAGTGAGAATAATCACAAGCACAAACACAGGGCTGGGGAAAAAAAAGAACCTCACGTAGCTGAATTGAGATTACTTACGCACAACCCTTTGTTGATTGAAGACAACACAACAGGCCGCACCAGGAGTAGAAGAAAAACAACACACGGATTAGTAAGATCTATTGAAGCAAACAAGAGCTTTTATGTTGTTAAAGAAAGACAACTAGAACAGCATGCACATCAAACAAACAATTCAACATCACAAGCCTACAGCCTTGGCCACAACTCTGTGCCAATGCGCCCAGATAAATTATCATTTAGAGCTCACATCACAAACACTAAGCAGGCAAGGTGTGCTGAATATTAATATATTCCAACATCCAAAAGGCAGAAAATCCACAGTGAAATAGGATTCCCCACAACTAAGATATTGGAGGTAAATTCCACTAAAGACATTCTGCAGAAAGTGTAATGTTTAACAACCATCATGGCGATACTGAAACTGCCTCTTGCAGACTACAACCTCTTTGGTCATGAGAAGAGCATCAAGCAACCAAAAGGGGACATTATCAGCTACTACGATCAAACAGGATGGGCTACAGAGAGAACGGTTTGTCCTTTTAGAAGAGAATCCACCTTCGAATGAACTCAAGTCACAGCCACAGGCGACACCAAAGAGGACACGCCCCCGGTATACCACCATCTCAGAGCTCCCGACAGTGTTCGGACAATTTTCCAACAGTAGAAAAAGTAACCAAAGCTGACAAACACAGGTTTGTCTAGGATTAATTAATGTTTTATTTGTATGTATTTGCACTTACCCTCGATTTGCCTTCTGCGTCCATTAAGTGTTCCACGTACGTTACCTCACCCACTACAAATCAGATTCCAGACGACACACACCAAGGGGAGAGAAGCCGAGAGAACAATAGGGGTTTAGAGCAGAAAACAAGTAGGCCGGCCGGCGACAGTCTGCTCAGACTGCCAGTCCTGAGCCTTCCTTCAGCACCTCTGCAGCAGCACAATATGGTACAGGTCTACAAAAAGCACACTTTTTTTTTTTTTTTTTAAATTCAAGACTTCTTACCCTGTCCTTGTTAACATTCTCCCGAAGCACCAAAAAGCAATCGACTGAGGACAACAACTTTATGGCCAAGAGTCTATCCCATTTCGAAATGACGCAGTAAAAAACACATTCTACTTAAATAATTGCCAAAATGATTTCAAGTCGGCAGAGCCCTGGCAATGGAAAACCTGGGAGGACCTTATTGCTAATTTACACCTCGGGTCTAATGCATCAAATGGTTCATTTGCCACAACTGAGCCATACAACTAGCCCACTAGCCAAAGTCTGAATTACAGGAAAGAATGAAGGACAGAACATTTTCCAGCTACAAAAACATGTTCTTAAAGCGGACCCATTGCTGAGACGCTCAATGTCAAAATTTTTGTTTCAATGTCGACCACAGCCACGCCTTTCGTTCCAGATCACGCATCTGTTCAGTGAATGGACATCAGTGACCACACCTCTAGAGACAAGGACAGTGCATAAGAAGCTGCTTCGTTTTGTAGACCTGTACCCCAAAGACATCCCAACACACGTCTGTGTTTGGCACAAACTGGAGGTCTGCTGAGAAAACTTTTGCTTGTTAAGGTCACACCTAAAAAAAAGAGAGTGCAATTTAACTCCAATCAGTTGGCATCAAACAAATACTAGGCAGGCCTTCTGAAAGGCCTTTCTGAGCACATGCTATAAACAAACACTTCTGACTCCTAAACATTTCCAAAACACCAAGGCTACATTATTTTCACTGTTGCGCTTTAGCAAAAGCCATAATTTGAGAAGCAAACTTTAGGCTAATCCTAGCTCAATTGCTGTTACTCATTTCAACAGATTATGATTTTAATGATAAATGCAATGGAAGGTTTGTGTTCTCTTTCTTTTAGTATCTTAAGGCAAGTTGTCACTACAACGACATACTTCATTCGTGCATCTCTTGGGCTGGAAAGCATCTCATCATCCCAAACCACAGGCTTTGTCACTGATACAACATCAACTTCACACGGACCACGAAAGGGTTTGGGTAATCTTGAATGACGATGGGTGTTCTGCCTAGTATTCCAGTTCGCCGCACTTGTGCGTATCATTAGTGGACCAGACAAATAAGAGGGAGCCCTTCCAAACTTATCCTGCCAAACAGATCCCATTGAAGATCTCAAGCGACATTGTTCACCTTAAACAGACAAATTCGCCGCAGCCCTTAAAAGCTGCAGTGGTCAAACAAAATGACCCTGGAGATGAATCTTGTTTTAATTGATCATCTCAATCTCATCTGGGCACCGTACCTTTTTCTTTCATCAGGTCTTTGAGGGCTTGCCATTTCACATCGTATGGAATGTTGCTGACAAACACCCGGTATCTTTTATTCACGTTTCCGTAGGGTTCGAATCGCCCTCCTCCCCCTCCTCTCTTCTGGGGCCTCTCCTTTCTGCTGGCATTGGGCTCGTGTTTGGCTTTTCCATTCAATTCTCTGATTAAAAAAAACAAACAAACACAATAAGAACCACAAATCAGATACTTTATTCACCTCAGCGAGAAATTCACAAGTGTATGAGGAAATTTCAATAAACAATTGTAGGTGACGTCAAGGATAAATTCACATTTCTACCATATCAGTGTACACATTTAGGTTTACAGTTAATGAGGATGTTCAATGTGATACAACAGGACAACTTACACCTTTGTTCATTTCCAAAAAGGCCTAATTAAGGCCACACTTCTAAATCTTCCAACAGATTTGTAGATTAGAATGCATAAGACCAGAAAACAGTTGAAGTGATCATGTTTTTACTTCTTATTCTATTAAAACAAACGTTGTTTAAATGTGGTGAGATAAGGGTATATATGTTAACCCCTCGGTAACGGCACCGCGGCAGGACGCATTGAACCCGCATGGCTAGGCCGCTCCTGTGGATTAAGTTTTCTCCGGAGAATAACTTTAGAGTTAAAGTACATCAGTCATATTTACTGTAAGGCATCTACTTCAGCAAACAGACAGGACAAAGAAATCAGTTGTGTATTTTACAGGAAAGCCGCCTACGAGTCCTCGGTTCACGTTCTGTTCTTTGCTACGTAAAATGGCTGCCCATCGTCTGTTATGTTTTATAGGTGAAACACAAATTACAACCTACGAAATGAAGGATATTTGGTCGTTCACTGCATAACTCCAATATGTGATTGTTGTTAAAATTAATAAGATTATAGTCCAAACGGGACTATAGTTTGCTAGCTAGCTAGCACAGGTAGCAAAGGCCAACAAAGGAAACTGATGAATGGACTTACCCTTGCTGCGGCTGCAGCTGCAGCTGCGGCGGCGGTGGCTGGGCGGCTTTCTCAGTCGTGTTGTCAGGCTGCTCGTTAGACATCTTCTTACGCTGATATTGGCTTATTAATTGGTATTATCGTTGACCTTTTCGTTTGATGTTCAACAAACGAACGCGTCCAATCTGGCAGACCGAGTGACTTCACACAGATCACTACTGAGTGAAGCTGACCAAAATGGCGGAGATCAGGCTTCGACCGAGACGCTCAGGAGGGGGCAGGCGGATATAGAGATTTTAAAAAGTGGATTAACATCCGGTGCGCCCCTTACAAAAATAAAAGTATTTGGTCATCATACCATAGTTCAGTGTAGCCATCTGGCGTATGTCGTATAATGTCGTATTATTGTACCAGAGACTCAAAACTATGGTATTGGAATTTACGGAAATTATCTCATACCCGTCATAACCGAAATAACAACAGTGACATGTCCTTCCGTGCCGAGGCTTCGAAGCGTGTGTCAAAAAGCGTGTGTCCGCCAATACAAGTTTCTTATAAGTCTTTTAAATCGGAGCAGCATTTCCTGTGCATCACCTTTTCATAGTTTGCTTTGATGCGCAAAAGGTCACCTGACCGGGAGGAATGCCCATGGATATATTAGATATAGGAATTACCTTCACTCGGCAACGCTGTTTCAACAAATCACCTTAAACAAAACCACAAACCATATGTTTCAGGAAGTCGGAAATTTTACATTTTGGGAAGCTCCTTATTTTTTTTCTTCTGACATTAGCGTCAAAAATAACTGTTACCTCATAATGCCATTCAATTCTCGCAATGTTGAAACTAAATCAGAAACTGTCTTCTATGAAGAGAGACATTATTACATTTTTTGTGGCTTGATTAATTTGCTGCATCTACTCTCTATACACACCCATTCCAGTTGGTGGCGGTATGGAGCTATTTTGTTCTAGGTTCGCCATCCTACAATGGAAAGAATAAGAAGAGGCGAGAAAACGGAAGTCACAACGGTACATGTTGCTAACGCTAACCGGGACAATAGACGGGGCTAATAATTGCCTTATTTTCTATATATGAGACTTTTACATCAAATATGAACGTTTGTAGTAGTATAACTAAAGTTCGTTTATGTTTATTGGTGATTTGCGGCTCATTGTAAATGGAGTGTAAATGAGAGTGTTAGCGTTAGCCCTTAGCTAGTGTACGTATTCATTGATCAGCATAGTCTGAATGTGCACTCGTGCACGATTGCACTGAATTTTCAGTTTGTGAGACTTGCCAGACACTGTCATTTAAAACATGGCTACCGGTGCTGATGTGAGGGACATACTTGAGCTGACAGGAGGGGAGAATGACGGTCCCATTAGCAAGAAGGATCTCATCAACTCCGACAAGGTGAGTGATATTTGCGTTTGTTGTTTTGATATTAATTTAAGGCAACACATGATTCCCCTTAAAACTCAGTGATATCTGACAATTATGAATAAACAGCGTTAAATATGGGGGAAATAATCGGACTATTATCGTTCTGTGTTTGGAGCTTACACAAGATAGCATTTTACTGATCCTTTGGGAATTAATGTAAAAAAATTGAAGTTCTGCCTGCACAAAGCAAAACAGAATTTGAAGAATATCACAAATCTTTTTTTTTTCGTTTTTGGTCAAATGTTGTGAGTTTCTCTTGGTATATATCGATCTAGTAGAATGTATACTGTAGGTGAACCACAATGTAATAATAATAATTTGGTATAAAACATAGACCAATACATTTCTGCATCATCCGTTTCAGAAAAAATCCAAGAAAGCAGCTGAAACATTGACCTTCAAGAGGCCGGAGGGGATGCATCGGGAGGTCTACGCTCTGCTGTATTCAGACAAGAAGTAGGAGTTCCTGTGTTGACATTTGTTATTACGTTTAGATTTTTTCGTAAACTAAACTAAACTATGTAGACACCTTATATTAATGTTTGTCTGTTGATTCCCAGAGATGCACCTCCTCTGCTGCCAAGTGATACGACTCAGGGCTACAGAACAGTCAAAGCCAAGCTGGGCTGTAAGAAGGTGCGTCCCTGGAAGTGGATGCCCTTTACCAATCCAGCTCGCAGGGATGGAGCCATTTTCCACCATTGGCGCCGAGTGGCAGAGGAGGGCAAGGATTACCCGTTTGCACGGTTCAACAAAGTAGGAAGTTCTTAACGTTTCGTAGAATAATCAAACGCTGCCATTTGTACTTTTTATTCATCCTTATTCTGTATATGCTCTCATTTGTCCGGTGTGTGTGTAAAGACCGTTCAGGTGCCAGTGTACTCAGAGCAGGAGTATCAGATGCATCTCCATGACGATGGCTGGACCAAAGCCGAGACGGACCACCTGTTTGATTTGTGCAAGCGCTTTGACCTGCGCTTCATTGTCGTCCATGACCGATATGACCACCAACAATACAGAGTAATTACGCAGTCATTCATCATTCCATGAGAACTGCAAAAATCACCGTGTGATGCTATTAATGAAAAGTTTTTCTCAGCATATTTTTGATAATATTTAATTTGTGCTTTCAGAAACGTTCTGTGGAGGACTTAAAAGAAAGGTATTATAATATTTGTGGTAAGCTGACCAAGGTCCGTGCAGCTTCAGGGACAGAGCCGAAAATCTACATTTTTGATGCCGGCCATGAACGACGGCGCAAAGAGCAGCTGGATAAGCTATTCAATCGCACACCTGAACAAGTTAGTAGCCTTGTTTACACCTTATGAGTCTGTGTTTGGTTTTAAAAGTCGGTGCGACAGTGTTAAAAGTAAATAAATGGATATATTTCATTTAGTATATTAAGGATGTAATGCTGTTGTTCCCCCTGCAGGTGGCAGAAGAGGAATATCTTATTCAGGAGCTGAGGAAGATAGAGAATCGAAAGAAAGAGAGAGAGAAGAAAGCTCAGGATTTGCAGAAACTCATCAAAGCAGCTGACACAACCACAGAGTTGAGGCGAGCTGAAAAAAGAGTGTCCAAGAAGAAACTCCCTCAAAAGAGGGAAACCGAAAAACCGGTACGTAACATGTGAATCACAAACCAGTGGCTTCATTCGTTGTGCAAAACCTGTTAAAGTTGAAAACTATATAAGATATGCAGCAGTTTAGGAAAAATAATACAAATCTGAAACCTTATTTTTAGTGAGTACTACTGTGTCGAGGGATTTCCCTGAAAACATGGCTCTGAATGGGTCATTGAAAGTTACAAACATATCTATAAATTCTGAAAATAGATCTTCAGTGGAAAATAACAATCTTTAAAGTGATTTTACTTTATTATTGATTGAACTACTATCTATGACCAACACACTTCGGTAATACTTGTCCTGTTTGAATAATGGCATGTCTCCTCTTCAGGTTGTTCCAGAAACAGCAGGCATCAAATTCCCTGATTTCAAATCGTCTGGAGTGACTTTGCGAAGCCAGAGGGTGAGTGTCGTTGGTCCCATAAAATCAATGTAAGGGATATTCGAAGAAAACTGTAAAGACTGTAAAATATCTGTCTGAGTCACAAAAAGACACACAACATAAACTTTAAGTCAGATGTAAATGTGCACATAACATAAGAAATGAAGCGTTTCAGTGACCTTGCAGTCAGATGTATCTGAGCAGCCACAACTTGTGCTCAGCCATCTCTCATTAGCGCTGTGTTGATTAATTCTGACGGTGACTTGGCTAATATTTCGAAGAGTTAGCCAGGGGACCTTTATTCATCTTCAAGACTGATGAGGAGCAGCCTTTTCTCTATGGAAACTACATTAGCACAGCTAAAGAGTGGAGTTCCCCGCAACATCATCAGTCAGACAGAGTTCAGTGAATGAAGACATTTTGATCCGGCTGGCTCAAGTGCATTTCATACGAATTAAAAGCTGAATGCGCGGCGGTTCATCCTCATATCCTCTGTGT
>CAAKHB010003424.1:25191-41663 GCA_901007665.1 Aeoliscus strigatus
TGTGTGTGTGTGTGTGTGTGTGTGTGTGTGTGTGTGTGTGTGTGTGTGTGTGTGTGTGTGTGTGTGTGTGTGTGTGTGTGTGTGTGTGTGTGTGTGTGTGTGTGTGTGTGTGTGACTTAGATGAAACTGCCAAGCTCAGTTGGCCAGAAGAAGATCAAGGCCATTGAACAGATCCTGATAGACCAAGGAGTCGGTGAGCATGAGAGATGTTTTCAAGCAGCTACTATGCACGCAGTGCCCACACATGAAGATCCTCAATTGTGTCTCTGCTGGTGATCCAGATCTGAACCCTATGCCAACCGAGGAGCTCGTACAGATGTTCAACGAGCTACGCAGCGACCTGGTGCTGCTCTACGAGCTGAAGCAGGCTCACAGCAACTGTGAGTACGAGCAGCAGATGCTGCGTCACCGCTACGAGGCCCTGCTGAAGGCTGGCGGGGGAGGTGGGTGCGGTGGGACTGTGGGCTCGGCTCAGCACGGCATGGAACCCAACGCCGCCAACAGCACGGCCGCGTCCACCCCGGGGGGGGACGCCCAGGTGTGGCCAGCCGCGGATGACATCAAGATGGAAGCCAAGGAGCAGATCATCGACGTGGTCGGAGCACCGTTAACCCCCAACTCGGTACGTCTGCTCTCAGTCGACAGTCCGATCTGAGATGTTTGATACAATGATGTCGTGATTGGAAGAAGGATCGCTAATCATGCAGCGCTTTTTATTCTTTGTCTGTAATCAAATTACACCTGGAATTAACATTGATTAGCGAGCTGATGAACCAGTTCTGAGAAGTGTCTCAGGACATCTCCAGGTGAACAAATCTAAAAGATTAATTGAAATAAGATTGCAGCGAGTGTTTTTGCAGTATCTGAATGGACCAACTATACAGGACTCACAACTGTGTTACGGCAACATTTATAGCTACGACTTATTACCTGAAATGATCCAAAGTATCTGATCCGCACGTTGGAGTTTTTGATGTTGTATGACGGTTGGGGCGTTGAAGAACTGCTCCAGGTCCTGGGATCGTGTCCTCAGGGATCTGGATGTGTCGTAACGTACTTAAAAATCAGAATTCCTTCCTGCAGTCGACTCTTACTAATGTGTAGGTTAGAGGCCGGTGGGGCGTGTTTACATGACAATTTACAGACTCAATAATTGGACAACAACATTATCTTGTTTTTCCTTCGAATCAATTTTTGAACAATTTCAAAGGTTCAGCCGTCCCGTGGAGCGCAGTTGGCAGAGCGTCTGTAAACAGATCTGTGCCGAAGCGGCAGAAGTCGTGGGTATCGTCGTGAGACACGGCGGCCGTCAGAAGTGACAAGAACAGCAGCGCACAGCGAATTGGGGGAAGCAGAAATTGATGCACTTGTCAAGGGACAGTCCACTGCACATCTCTGCCCACGGGGGGGTTGAGGGTAGAGGGGGGCGGTGTCATACATTCAATGCTCGTCCGTAGATGTTCTCCATGTTCCACCTTCGAATGACACACTCAGTGTCGGGCCTTGATGAGTGTTTGTTTGTCACTTTGCAGCGCAAAAGGAGAGAATCGGCCTCCAGCTCGTCATCGGTGAAGAAGGTGAAGAAGCCCTGATGAGGACAAGCAGCCCAAAGGTTTTATGGTCGGACTGGAGACCGTCCCCGTCCTCATGTATGTAGAAGCATCTACACACAGCCAGAAACACAACTCGACTCCCGTCGGTCTCCCCGTCTAACCTGCCCGCCGTCGTCGTGGTGACAAAGGCAGCGACTGAGTGACATTTCATTCCATTACTGCTCTTCTTCTCGCGCTCTCCAATGCTCGGCCTTAGATGAGCCAAGATCAACTGTAAATTGCCAGGCGGAGCTAATCGGGACACGGGAAAGAAGGAGGGAATGACTTGGTAATTGAAATGAATTGAAAGAAGAAGAGACTCTGCGAGTGGGAGGACCTCAAGACGTGGTGTTCATTTGACCAACATGAGTTTTTTTTTTTTTTTTCTGGAGCCCAATCATGCCCTCATGTTTACTGGAAATGTGTTTTTGTGTTAGCTCGTAGCGCTCCTCTCCTGGATGCTCTCCTGAGTCCTCGGCGGACTCCTTGTCGGACAAACTGATTTGTGTTGTTTGTCCTCAGGTGACCTTGAAGATGCTTCAGTCGGCGATTCAATAAACCTCAGAGTTGTTTTTTTTTTGTTTCGTATTTTATTTTTGCACGTTCACTCTCAGTGCTACTTTTCACTCTTTGTCCGTCACACCTCACATCAACACTGTAACGTATTGGAAATTTAGCAATGAATATACATTTACCGTGGATATTGTAGGATCATGACTTCTCTGCCTTGCGCGTCATCTAAGTTAAGTGACAACTAAAGACTTCATTAATATGATAATTAAGCAGTGATCACTCTTAGGTTGGCACAGCCGCGGAAACTTCATTAGTTTCTCCCCCCCTTAATATTGCTAATTGTGTGTCAATTATGTCGTTTAGCCTACGCTGACATTAATTTCTATGCAAATTTTGAATGTTTGCCCAGTTATGAAGGGAACGTGGTGATCAGGCCGTTTAATATCTGTAGTCTGTATCATTTTCAGAATTTATTTATTTGAAATTAACTTGAAATTGTTTTACTGAAGTAAAAGGAAAACATCTGCATTTGCGGGACAGAGTCTCTGCTCAGGCTCCAGATGTGGAATCCACTTTGATTGAGACAGAAGGCGAAAGAGTGAGCGAAGGCAAGTAAACATGGGTAAAATGGATTCTCTGTGTCTATATTTCATGTTGAAAATTGGCTCATAAATCCAGCGGTTTGATCTATGGTTCCCGTCGTTGCTTGAAAAAACCTCCGTAAATGTGTAATTTCTCCCTTGACAGAACACAGACGAAGGGCTATCTTTCTTTTGCCTCCTCCTCCCCTCTGTCTTTTCTGTGTCTCCCACCCGGGCTCCCTCTCTCCCCAGCAGCCTGCTGTTGGATTAATGCTCTGCTCTCTTCCCCCGTCTCCTTTCATGCTCCTTTCATCACTGCTCAGCCATTTATCAACACTCCTCCCTCTCCGCCTCCTATCGCTCGATATCTAAACCCATCGGTAGTTATATGGCAGGTGTCTCCTAAGATGGTCTTCGAGTGTTGGAGATTATTAATAAACACTAGTCTACGTTGAAAATAGGCGCACCGGCAGCCACGTGTGGCTGATGCCGCCTCCATCCAACTGATGTGAAGAGGCAGAGCACCATGGCGGAGAGTGTCCTATAATGTGTTTGTGATGGCGCTGAGATGGGATCTCTTCATCACGGCCGTGCCGAGGCTTTAATCACGGCCTAAGAGGTGCGGCTGGCTGTTTATCATAATTGAACTGTATCCAGGCTAATTACTGGCATACGTCACTGTCGAAAGGGGGTCGCTGGGCCGCGCCAGCTCACCCTGCTGCCGCTGGTGATGGAGGGCACAGTTAAGAGAAAGGATGTGCACCGAGGGGCTCCTGGCAGGAAGAGGCAGGTAATAGCAGATGTGATAGCGCCCTCTTCACATGCATCACACCTTTGGGCTAATCGCTGATGTGACAGTGATTAGATTGTCGATGCCTCCTCCGTGAGGCGCCGTGCTTTATCCCCGTCATGTCACATACAATCACTAAGCGCGACGAGGCAGCAGTGGTCCTGGATAGTTTCCCTCCAGCGCCTCTCAAACGGTACATCACATGTCAGGAGCAGGCGTTCACCTCCGTGCCCTGGCTCTTATCTCGCTGTCGCTTCATTTGACTTTCACCTCCTCCAGTATTTGGGTCACCTTGAGAGGAGAAAACTTTTAATCACCCATGTCCTCCGGGAGCTGCAACAGAGAGGCGGGAAGTCGACACCGCAGGTGTGCAGGGCCGGACGGGGGAAGTCATTTCCAGTGGATCTTGTTGTCGGTGGAGGGTGCGGACCTCATCGCCGACACGAAGCAGTGCTTACAGCGAGGCATTAACCTCTGCGTCCACTCCCACCAGGAAAGCCCCGGGGAGGCTGATGGGATGCTGCCTTTGGTGCCGTCTTTCATCTTGTCCTTTGCTCATCGAGAAAAGACTTCTGTAGTCGTGTACGTCAACTTAGAACATGAAATATGTCGCTGTGAATTTCTCGCATCTTAAGTTAGCCTGTTATTTCTTCACCTTTTGCTAGTGGATCAAAGAAAACTCTTTCTGAAAGTGCATCTGGGTACATAAATGGGTACGTAAATACCTCTTGTCTGCATTTTCTGACAAGATCCAAACGTTATCAGCTCTGTTGAGGCAGCGTGAGTGACTCAAATGGTCCTGGTGCAGACCGTGAACTCTTTCCATGACACAGCGGTTTCTGTTATTGTCTGCACTGGGTTAGCTCACGAGTCGGCAGATCAGGGAGCCGCTGTGGGTGTGGGTTAGGGTTAGCTGACGTACTGCTCTGTTGGACCATCAGCCGGCTGGATGGGGTTTGTCAGTGAGAGACAAAGAGGTGAATGAACAACATGTGACAGTTACCTGCAGCGAAGCAGTGCGGTCAATGTCTTTCCACCTCTCTTTACCTGCACAAGCCCCACAAAGGAAGAAAAAAAAATCCAATTTACCATGCAGCTCCGTAGCTGTCACAGCAGGGGAATTAAGCATTAGCCGTAACTCACCGTTGGTGCTGAGCAGGTCAGCAAGTGGCATGGCTGCTAACGTCACTCTGGGGTGCAATAACAAAGGATTTTAACCTCTGACCTCTTTGCCTGGGCTGCTGCTAGCACATCCTTCCCAAGCGGCAGTGTCTCTCACCAGGCTGATTAACAACCTCAGCTTGAGTATGGTGACTCAAAGCTCCGCAAACAGGAAGACAAAATGTCAGCATGAATGTAATATTTTACACCCGGCTGGGCCGAGTGCAGCGCCTTTGCAGGGCTCCTGCGGCTGCCGGCGTGCTCGTGTCATCGCCCACACCCGCCGACTGCCTGCCTGGCTGGCTGGCTAACCCGCCACCGCCGCAGCCTCAATTACCTGACTGACGTTTCATTAGCGCGTGCAGCTGATCCCGTGGCTGAGAGGCAGCGGCGTGCAGAGGAGCATGGAGGGAGAGCGGTAGACGGACGAGGGGGAGGGGGGGGTGAGGCGTTACGCTCCCATGTGCTGTCAGTGTCACAGCTCCTGCTACGTCCACACAGACACTCATTAAACTCAAGTCATTTAGCGCACAGCGGTGATGTGTTTACTAAAAGTGGGGGTGGCTGAGTTGACCGGGGCTGACGGTCGCATACCGGCCCTGGATTGTTGGCGCGGCGGAGATGTGGGTTTGTGGGCTCAGGTGACATCGATGACACAAAATACATGTACCTGAGTCTGTGTTTGACGCGTGGGGCCTTTCTCCATCCTAACTGAGACCCCCCCGCCCCCCTCGCGGCCCCCTCCCCGGCCTCTCCGCAGAGCCCACGCTTCGCTGGCGTCTCCTTCCCATTTGTCATCCTGGGCCAGTAAGACCCCCGGAGAGATTAGGGCAGAGCAGACACCGGAGGAGTGTAGAATAATAGGATCAGTTAAGCTATAAACACAGACAAGTTTGTGTCTCTCACCCACTCCGGCGCTTTGACACTTCGTAATGGATGTCAAAAGTTCGCCACTCGCCGTACGTCTCCCCCTGGAGGACGCCGCTGAGCCCAGATGTGCTGTACTTCTTGTGTCAGCGAGTGCGACAGCTGTAGACCGCGGCGCTGTGGCCCAGAGACCATTAGTCCCGTCCTCCCTGTCTCTTCATTTCCATATTTTTTTTTGAATATTCTACTTCATTATGCAAAAACAATTGCGAGGTAGATGAGAAGTTTTACGAAAGCCTCATAAAGTCCTTATTAAAAGCAGAGGGGATTAATGACAGTTAATGTGAGGGCAATCACACATGTAATGCAAAGGGCCTCCTGCAGGCAAACAGTATTTAAATGAGTCAATTAGACGTTCATTATCTACAATCTTAGAAGTGCGGCCAGAGCTGCGTGAATGTTGGCGCTTGAAAATAACTCCAAAGGAACTAATGTCATATTAGAATAGCCAACAACTTAGAGAGTGTACAAATATTGGCCGCTCGAGGCGCCGGTTGTGCTGCTGTCAACTTGGGACAAGGCCAGATGTCAGCCGCAGATTGTTTCATTAATCAGAGTTTTGGCGTTAACGCGACCTCTCCTCCCAATTAGTCACGTTGAATTGTCGAATCCGGGAGCGAACGGAGGAGGGAATCTCCACGACCGACCGCCGTAAAGTCACATCATACGTATGAATGCGACGTTTTCGCCGCCTGACGTTATTGTCGCGCTCGCAAACCGCTTCAGAGTCAGTTGTGGTTTACAGGAAACACACATCGTGCAGACGATGACTTGAATGATGTCGCAAACTATGCAGATATGTCATTGTCAGGACCTCCTCCTCCTTTCTTTCCTTCCTTCCTTCCCGCTCTCTCTTGTCAGTTGCCCCAGCACACAATTACCGCATGTGATTGCTATCACGCAGGACGGTCGGGGGAGGCTCCCAAATTAGGGCCTAAATAGGATTTCCTACATGGCGAAGGGCAAAGCCCTGGACATGGTAATGAAAGCCGATACATCACAATCAGGCCGACAATCCTATTCATACTGCAACACATTACTCTCACTCCTCATAATTATAGAGGGGTGACAGACGGACCTGTGAGGCATGGAGGAGGTGTGTGTGTGTGTGGGGGTGGGGGCGGCGGGGGTTACTGGGAATGTGGCGGAGCAGCGTCACTGTCAAATATTGTGTTTCCCTGCACTGGATACCTGAGCTCCATTCCACGGACGTCCAACGAGTGTAATCACAGAAAATAGTTTTTTTTGTCTTTTCTTTCTTCCATCCCACTGAGTGACACCAGCCAGAATATGTCCACATAGATGAGATGTGAGGGGAGAGGTGTGTGGTGGGGGTGTTTTTGCGATCAATACCCTGAGCAGGAATCAGCGATGGGGAGAATAAGACAATGGGCTATCAGATTGAGGTTGACTTCTCCTTGTATGTGTGGCATGTCTGTGACAATAGGTTGGCTCAGAAATCCGATGGCACTACAAAAAAAAGAAAGAAAAAAGAAAGAAAAGTGTGTGTGTGTGTGTGGAGGGGGGAGTCAGATGAAAAGAAAGATTGCTAATGCTCTCCAAGCAGGCATTTTAATCTGTGACAGAGGAGGGATTTGGTGAAAGCCATTATCACACACTAACCCGCCCCCCCCACACACACACACTCTGGCCTTTCTTTTCTGATAAGAAAACCTTATCGGCAGACTGCTTGGGGGAGAACGTGTGTGTGTGTGTGTGTGTCCCACCTTGCATGTGTTTGCGCTCTAAGATGGGATATTCAAAAGCGATTCACTGGACCTGAGAAAGTCCGACTGCATCGATGCAAATCGCCGTCGGAGCTCAGTCAAGTATCAACCGTTGTTGAGTGGATTCACATCACAGCACCGGGCAGAGAAAACGCCGGTGACAGTCGGGGCAACGTGACGCTCAGGGTGACATCTGAGCCCCTGGCCGCGCTTTGTGTGTGTGTGAGTGTGTGAATCGGTGTGTTGTTTGGCAGGTGTCTCACCTGAGGCTGCAGATATTCCTCTCATCTCATCATCACATCTCAGCCGACCAGAGACAGACGAGCTGATGATGGTGTCCACCCACTCGGGGCGCAGATTCACCTCTGGAAACTTCTCCTGTCTGTCAGCTGGACCGTGTGTGTGTGTGTGTGTGTGTGTGTGTGTGTGTGTGTGTGTGTGTGTGTGTGTGTGTGTGTGAGAGAGAGAGTTGGCCAGTAGCCTATACCCCCAGTATGTGTGTGTGTATGTCTCGTGAACATGCTGTCCCCTCTGTGATCAGGACAATCCATCAGGACCCGCTGCTCATTAATCACCAGAGAGACGCACACACACACACACACACCTCAGGGGTCGGGGCAGTCAGTGAAGAACAGTTACTCAGGTGAACACCTGCACCGCTGAGAGCATCTGTAGACGTGACCGTTGTCTCAGAACTCTCCGAAGATCAGCACAGATGAAGTCCCTGATCCACCTCCACACGCAGGAACTTCAGGAGAAGCTTCTAGAAAACAGGTCTGCTGCTGGTTCTCGTTTGAGGTGAGACGTCTCGGTCCGTCAGCCATCTTTCCTAGTCTTCCTCGAGTCCTTCAGCTGATCCTTCGACCGTCAGACCTTGTTCTCCGTTTCCTGCACGGGGAGATGGTTTCATTGGTCTACACATGGCAGCGGACGCCACTGAGGCCGCCTTTGTACTCGTCTGAAGTCTCCACTTGCAGCCTTTTACGGGATCATCAGATCAGAGCTGAGCAGCCCACCACAGAACCAGCGTACTGGCTAATTCACTATTGATCCCGGCCCATAGACCAATTTCCACTTGTGTTTGGTTTGGGACTACAGTTTCGGTCACGCTCTGTCACTCCCTGAGGGGCCGGGGAGGAGCCGGTGCGACTCTCTTATCAGTCAGAGAGCACACACACAAAGAGTGTGTGGGATGGAGAGAGATGTGAAGTGAAAGGCAGGAGAGGAGCTTTCCTGGCTGCCAGAGAGAGGGAGAGAGGTCATTAGTGGATGGTGATGAGTTCCACCGGTTGAGAAGCAGCCACTGGCCACCGTTACTTCCCTGGGTCTGTGTGGTGGGGGCTGGTGTCGGTACCCGGTGTGTTTTCTGGGAAAATGATGCGTATGACCAAGTGCAAGACTTTTTTTCCCCTGCTGACTTTGTACCACACACGCGTTAACAGAATGGCAGGTGACGTTTTTTTGAACGGCTTCATTGTCAAAAGTAAAACATAGAAAATGGAAAATAGAACAGAAACTGTCAATATCTAGAACAAAATTCACAAGTAACTCAGTCGGTCAATAGTTTATATTTTGTACATAAATGTAGAGTTGTTTTTTTTTCTATTTCACAGCATTCATTCATTAGATATATGTGACGTTTAATATGGCTTGATTCCATTTTACATGCAAAAGTGAGGGTTTTGATATCTGGATTTGGGACTTTGTTGGTCATTTATTTTGGTGGGGTGGGGGTGACCTTTTTTTTCCCTCCTAACGTATCTTAAATGGAGATTAAAAATTGGTAGAAAGTGGTTCTGTTGGTGCACATGCGCGCCACAGCTAACAAACACGTACATGCTCCTCATGAGGAAGTACAGAGCAGACAGACAGCTGCCGTGTTTTCACGCAAACTTTTCCTCTTTTGTCCCTGACAACTGAGGGCAACGCCGGCGATTCCTAGAGGTCACTGGAGATGGCGCCGCGTGTGATGGTGTGTGTGTGTTGGGGGATATGACTGGGGAGATTCATTAGGATTGTGTCACTAAGTAAATGTGTGTTGACCTGGACCACTGACAGCCACGCCTGACATGATGCTACGAGCCAATCTCCTGTGTGCACACACACACACACCTCCCAGATCAAATCTCCTTGTGCCTCTATCCCCTCACCTCTCACTCTCCATTGCTGCTGTCGTCACACATCTCCTTTCAGCTGCCCCCAACACACCTCTTTCCTTTATCTACTCACCGTTCACTCCGTCTATGTGCCTCTCCCTCCACCACCTCCCGTCTCTCATCTTCTTTCTCCCAGTAACAACATCCCCCCTGGACTAATTGCAATTCTGTCAGCAGGTAAATGCTTTGTGAACCATCCGCAGACGGTCACGCCGGCCGACCCCCGGGTTGACAGTCATTGTGGGGCGGACAGGAACACCTCGGCGGGCGCTGGCCGTCAGTTTAGCCAGCGGTGTATACGGATGTGGCCTCTGAGCTGAATAGCGACGCTCCAGCTGTCTGCCGGTGTGTGACGCTCCCATTACCGCCGCCACAGAAACAGGTAGACAGCCACAGAGCAGCTGGATAATGCACTGTCTGAGTGACGATACACTCTACCTCTCACACACTCTCGTCTCCAGGCCACATCGATGCTGTCAGGTTAGGAGCCGGCTGCTGGGGCACGTCAGCGTTCACGCGACACCTGACGTATGGTATGAAAGCGCACGTTTGGCGCAGGGATTGAGGACTGACTATGAATGATGGATTAGAGTAGATACTTTTACTCCCCCCCCCGAAGACAACGTTTGCCTCACTAACCTGTGCTCAAAGGGTTCTTACACAGCTCTCCGCTGCAGACTCGGCCTCAGCGCCGCTCCTTGATGACCAGGCTCGGCTAATTAAAGCGCGCTGTTGACAGTTGTGAGCGTGACCCTTAGCGCCGCACTCCCCTGGGGGCTCCTGTTAGCATGCTAATGCTAATCCCCAGTGACGGGGGACGGGGCAGGGCTGTCCCCTGCAGCCGCCGCTCTCGTGACCACAGGATGTGTCAGGACAGGCACAGTGATGTGTTAACGCCGAGACATCCCCATGTGCATGTCACAAATGTGTAATTAGAAAAGAGGACGGGTGGAGGGAGCGCCGCAGGGGACAGCTGCTGTGGGACCGCTTGATCCGTGTTCACCACATGGACTCAGAAAAGAGCAACCGGCGCCTAAATCAGGCTGTTAAAAAAGAACAACTGGTTCGCAGGCTTTAATGCGACGATTTGCCTCGCATAGGCTTGGGGTCATGTTTGAGATTTGATGTGAATGGATGCGCAGAGAAACGCTGCAGCAAACAGCCAGTTAGCAGGAGGGAGGGAGGGAGGGAGGGAGGGAGGCGAGAACGCTCCCGCACCTGTCTGTCAGTCTGTTTGTCTCCTCGCCAAGGGAAGGTCAAGGACGCATGCATATTCATGGAGGAGCCTGGCACAGGATCGATGGCTTTTAATTGTTTTCTCTTGGTTGGTCGGCGGGACGTGCCAGTGTCTATTGATCTGTTTGAGCAAAGGCCACTCACAGACAACAGCGACGAGACCTTTACCTGACTGAACACCGATAGACGAGAGGGGCAGGGGACTGTGGGACGATTACAGTTTTGACACACGCGCAACGTCAGGCGCCCGAGAAAAGGCCTCGTGGGGCTTAGAGGTGGACCGACACGCCCAGAGGTGACACACAGCAGAGGAGGTGGTGGAGATGGAGGGAATTCACCGCTGCACGTGTGGATTACATCCACATATCTGCTCAAAGAAATGAATGAAACTTTGACCGTGTTTCAATTAAACACATTTCATAATATTATCATTATTCATAATATTATCATCTAAAGCTGAATTAAATCAAATTTATGTTTCTAGAGGTGCTTGAACGCGTAAATGCCGATGCAGAGTAATTCACCATTCACTATCTAGAACCTAGATAGTGAATATTTAGTCACAGCTGAACCATGAACCAGCTGGTCTCCTGTTGTTCTCACCAGCAGACAAGCTGCGGTCCCATGTTGCCCTCTGTTCTCCCCGTTGTTATTCATTCTCACCAACATCTGTTCATATAACACTATTTTGTCATATTTTCCATCCATTTTTTTTTTTCAAAGTGTGGTGGGGATGAACTTTTCCATAACCTGAGGATATCAGTTTTGAACTTTCTGAAATTGTAATAACAAATCACATATAGCTGGTTGCAGTATTCGGTATTCATCTTCTCTGTTTTCCTTTTTTATTATTATTTTTTTGTGAATCCAATTTTGTTTTATTTTAACCACAGACAAAACAATACCCATAGAACCAGAGTCTAAAACAATAACTAAAGTAAACATAGCAAAATAGGGACCAAAAAAAAAGAAAAAAAAAAATCTGTTTCCCTGAGCCAAGATGACATCTTTCCTCGCCCTCATTTCTTCTTTTGTCGCCGTTTCAGTTTGAACAGGCAAAGTTGGGAGACTGATGGAAGTAGCAGGAGAGTGTGTGTGCGGAGGGAAATGGCAAGTGTGGGTGTGTTGGGGATAAAAAGATTGTGACAGTCATCCATTTGACCCGGGCTGTTGTGTGAGAGCAGTGTAGCTTGTCAAATCTCTGTGCTAACAGTGAATCGCCATATCTGGGCTCTTGTGCACAGCACAGACGGGTGTCATGCGCTATGGTTTCATGGTTCAGGATAAGTCTGGATAAAGCCATTGGCTGGATGACGTACAGGCTCTTTCTCTTTAACTCGCCGTCTGCCGCTCCACCGTCGTCCCGACCCCGATCCAACTTTTTTGACTATTTCAGTCAACTGCCTACCCATGGGTGTTTTCAGCAGCCGGGGAACCAGTTACTTTAAACCTTGCATCTTGATTACTGAACAATGGGAGTCCTCCAGCCACCCCCCCTCCCTCCGCCCCCCATCTCCCTCCTCTTCTCTCCACTACACTGTAATATCCTGCTCATCCACACACACAGGACCTATTACCAGCTCATTAGCCTGAATCATACGAGAATTAGACCCCTGCCTGCTGACAACAGCTCCCAGTGCAGGCGGGGGCTTCTCTCCGCGCAGGAGTCAAGGGTTAAGTTCCCAATCAAAATAGCCGGGCAGATGTATTGAGACATTTTAATATTGGCCATTCTGTGAGCTCTTAAAAAAAATGTTAATCTCTCAGTGGCACGTCTGCCCCCTAGGGCAGCTCAAATCACAGTCTCCAGGAGGGGGTGGGTGTTCAACAATCAATGTACCCCGTGGCATTTGGGTAATTGGGTTGGAATTGCTGCCACCTCAAACAATTTTCCGGCTGTTTCTTCATGTCTCCTCTTTGCTCACCTGGACTTTTTTTCCTCCTCTTCATCATCCCAACACAGACCCACAGCACACAGTCAGAACTCTTGCGGAACAAAGTGGGCCAGGTACAGTAATTATAACGTTAACCACCAGAGGGGGCCGGCGATAAGGGATTGAGGAAGGGGCTGAAACACAACCACATTCCCTGTTTTACATCTGCAAACTAATTATTCTCATCTCACCTGTCAAGCCTCCTTTCTTCCTCTTTATTCCCTCATATGATACGATCCTCAGCACCCTCCCCCCCGCTCCGCCGTGCTGTCCTTTTCCAGGGTTTCGACTAATGACTAGTGACAGTCCACTGAGGGGAGCGAGCTGTTTGCAGTCAGCAGTGCGTTTGTTGGTAATTATTTTCCAGAGTGTCACATTAGTGTCAGCCTCGTGGCGGTGAGAGAGGAGAGAGGACAAGGGCCTGGCCGGCCGGCCGGATGGGTGAGGAGAGGGTGAGGGGAAGGACAGGGTGTGATGTTTGGTGGTCGGCCGTGTGTGTGTGTGTGTGTGTGTGTGGTTGGCTGAGGACACAGGCTGTCACTACTCGTTGCCTCGTGGCTCCACAAGGCTGAAGATTAGTGGATGGAAGAAGGAAAACACAGACATAAAGGTGTTGCAGTCTGATGTCAGATGATGTTATTCTTTAAACCTTTACCTTGTTTTACTCTGTCCATGGGTCAGGGCTGGTTTCTACTGTGTATGAACCGAAAGGGACGTAAAAACAGTGACGGAAGAAGGAGAACTTCAACAATAGGGCCAGTCAAGGGATTCTAGTATTATTACAGGTAAAGTTGGATTATCTGACTTGTTTTCAATACTTTTCTTCTGTTTTTGACTCAAACCAATCGGCCCATGTTGGAAAATCCTTTATTTCCCACAATTATTCGAGTGTATACTGGTATTTCTTTGTGTAATTAATCTTAGTTGCACTAATAAAGATAAATCAGGAGTAATCACAAATATAATCACTGTCAGCTTGGTTGATTAGAAAAAAGAGATTAAAATCCATTCTTAGTATGATTATATTAACGTATAAAATACATACAGAATGCATGTATTACAACTAATTTCTCATTGTTTTCTTTTCTTGTGCGAAACTCTTGTGCGAAGCTGTGGAAAGGAGAATAATAGTCGGTCCAGCTTTTTTTTATTTTCCAACGTTCATGTAGCCTCATTTGAGCTGTTTGGGGGAGTTTTCTGTCTGATCAAGCAGACCCGAGGTGAGAGGACAGCTGCTGCGCGTCGTCACCTCGTAACTATCGGCAGCTCAGGGAATTTAACTTGAGCGGTGTAGAGACCGAGTTGAGTACATGCAAATAGTATCGGCTCACTGGTGTGGGTGTGCTGTGAATGTAAAAACATACTGGACTCTGGTGTGTGTGTGTGTGTGTGTGTGTGTGTGTGTGTGTGTGTGTGTGTATGTGTTTGCTGGGGGGTGGGGGGAGGTGGGCAGCAGTCCGTCCCTTGGGAGGAAGCGATCAATGATTGAGACCATAATGCACCTCTCTGTATTCCTCCTCACATTCACGCTCACTGGCCGCTCTGGGGAGCTGTCACACACACACACACACACATTGTCACATGTCGGACAGCTCATCTCTCACACGTTCCCTTCCACTCCATCTTGTAGCTGTCTGGTCGATGGCCTCTGTGTGCGTCTCCCTCCAGTCCTCCGTCGCTGGCAGACTGCTGCGCTCTGGCGCTGTCTCTCCCTATGTTAATATAGTCGCCGACCTCTCTCTCTCTCAGCAGCACTGCCACCAGACAGTATCTATGTTGATACACTGAGCTGAGTGGAGCCCTCCGCTACCACTCCCCAACTGGCTCGCGCTCCTCATCGCCACCGCTGACACACTGGGAGTGTGTTGAGGAGGGGCGGGGGGGGGTGCACACAGGTGAACATTTCCTGTTTTCATCTCCTTTTGCTGTAGATCGGGGACCACTGTGAGGGAAAAAAACGTGGCTCTCATAGCAAACGGCAATTATTGGTAATTGGTGTGTGCAAATGATTCCAGCGGTAACTTTGTTGGCTGTCCAAAACCATAAACTGGGAATGAAAGAATTAAATCAAGACATGGCTGTTGGATGCTGAGAAGGTTAAAAGAGTCATAAAACAAGTGAACAACTCGGTCGATTCCACCCCCCATCTCCTTTTTCTTATTATTCTTTTTTGATTCTGTTGACTGAAAACACCCATGTTCAGTGTGCTAACGCTGATGAACTCACACTCTGTGTGTGTGTGTGTGTGTGTGTGTGACAGTCAAGACGACAGCCAAGTGACTCACCTCCTGCCAGAAAATGAAGACATACAATTAACATCGCATCCCATCATCCTCAGCTGAGTGGGCAGGCCCGTAATTGGCCAGCTGACCAACCTGCGTGGCTCCGGGTGGCAATTTATTCTGGGAGCTGTGCAGTTTACCCTGGGCGGCTGACGGCCCCTGTGCCGTAACCTGGTGCAGGCAGCGGGGACATCATTAACACTTCACAGGGCCTGCAGGACACACACCCATCGTGCAGCATACACACCACGGGAAAAAAAGCGCTCGCTTTTCGAGAGCCTGGAAGATGTTTCCTCTGTCTTTGACTGTGGCATGTGCTCGCCCGGCGGAGTAATGACCTTGCCATGTCACAGGAAAGACATGCCGGCGTGCCTCGTGTCCCTTTAAAGGTCTGCTGCTTGGCCCTCGGCCTCCTCGCCCAGCTGCAGCTGTCTCGAGGTGTGACGAGCAGCATGGAGGACGTGGACGAACCGTCCGCTCTGGCTCATGTGTGTTCCTCTATCGCAGCGGTCCCAGCGCGTGTTCAGGCGTCGTCGTCGTCGGCCCCCCACGAGGCTCGTCCTTCTTCTACCGTGAATTCCCAATTCACTCATTTCCTCTTTCAGAACTCTTTCCTGCTCTCTTGATTTCACACACACACACACACACGGAGGCACACAGGCTCACAGCCCAAATGGCTGTTCATTAAAGACAGGGACCTGAGGGGAAGCAATCGTCTGAGAGACGGAAATTGTGTGTCACATTAGATTAGCAGTGTAAAGCCTCTGGATTGGCTCCCGGGAATAAGGAATTATTTCAATTACATTATTTCAAAAAGTCTTTAAGCAATACCAAATCCTGATAAAAACAAATTAAGAGTGATTTGGGCCGATTTGTGGCGCTCTGAGCTGTGCTCGCCGCCGCTGAGCTTGAAATCAGATATGAATTATGTAGATATTACACCGTGTTGGAGCTGAAAGCAGATTATCTGTGACAAATAATACCATTGCTGTGCATTGTTCTCATCAAAAGGGAATGTTCCCGCGTGTCAATCCCACCGGCTCGGAGGGCTGCAGAGGACAGGACGACTCCATCACCGGCTGACGTCCACGGGAACAAAGACGCACCTGCACCAGGTGATGAGTGGTGTGTGTGTGTGTGTGTGTGTTCATTCCCCATTTTGTTGCCCCCAGACATCGTAAAATGATTAAATGTTTTGCGAACCCCCCCCCCCCCAAAAAAAAACCACTTTGTTGCAACACACACTGTTGCGTTAAGATGAGGTTAAGTTCAGGTTTAATGTTAGGGATAGAGTTGTATGTGAGTTTAGGGTGAATCCCCAGGAGATGAATGGTTATATTGCTTGTTACCTAGATGACACACATATGATGGACACACACACACACACACAGACACAGAGTCTAGATTCAAATGAAGCCTAACTCACCTCACCTAACTCACCAGGAAGAAGCCAGCAGAAAGTGAGTGTGTGTGTGTGTGTGTGTGTGTGTGTGTGTGTGTGTGTGTGTTCCTAGAATCGAGGTTCTTCCTTTATCAGAGGAAATGAACGTGTGAATGGAAAAAACAAGAGTAG
>CAAKHB010003424.1:67683-99439 GCA_901007665.1 Aeoliscus strigatus
TGGGAGGGGGGGGGGGGGGGGGGGGGGGGGGGGGTCTTTTCGTCTGGGGATTCTTACTTTTCGTTTCTCACCTCGCAGACACCACCAGAAACCCACGTCCAGGAGAGGAGGATGGCAAAGGTACAACAGATTTCGCGTTGTAGCACGTTAGTGGGACCGTAACATCTCCCTGCGGGACACCCCCACCCCCTCCTCCACCGCCTGGGCTTCAACAATGCCCACACTTCTTCTTACTCCCAAGTGAACTGCGCAAATGGGTTTGTCCCCCGTAGATGAAAAGGGATGAACGTCTTTCTGTGCCTGTTTTGCTCTCTCCATAGGGCTGAACAATCTGCCCATGCTTCTGGGGGCGACTTTACTGCCCGTAGCAGACGTCTTTTCCTCTGAAGACTTAGAAACCTCTTTATCGTGTCCAAACGAATCAGAAACCACAGATGGAGGTGACCACGTGTGATTCCAGATTCAGGTTTTTTTTTTTTTTTTTTGTCTCCAGAGGGACGGGGGTTTACTTTCATCACCCTGGATTCGTAAGAAGTGGTCTTATGTCAAACGACAACAACAACAACAAAAAAAGACAAAAGAAATAAATCGGTGATTTCGTGATCAGTCAGTTTACACTTTGGAGTAAAAAGCTTTTGAAAATAGCCCCCCGTGACGCCTCAGTAGTGACCCCCCCCCCCACACACACCTTCCGTCCTTTTTTTTTACGTCCCTGTTTTCCCCTCCAGGCAGTGTTGACGGTCTGCAAACAAACATTAGCATCACGGGCGAGTGACGCATCCTTTACGGGAACAGAAAATCGTTTCCTGAAGTCTCATTGGGCGTTGAAAGGACTAAACAATACACAAAGTTGTTGAAATTTGAAATCAACGTCTCTTTTATTGTTTTATTTGTATCACTGGTCTTCATGCTAATGACTGCGTGCTACCGTACGGTACAACACCAACTTCTTCCATGAGCCGCTGAACTTAACGCACTCTGGTAGTTGATCTAGCGTGGATGTTGCGTGCCTAAATATTTGTATGCTCGGATTTCCAAACACCCTGTGAGTTTGTTGTGACAATAAAAAAGAAACGTGGCCATGAATAATGTTTTTTGCGTGTTGCAGACTATCACTTCACCACGAGAGAGGCCATGCAGGACGGCATCGACAACGGCGACTTCATCGAGAACGCTGAGTTTTCTGGCAACTTGTACGGAACCAGGTGACTAAAACCACCCCACTTCTCCTCGTCTGTACCAGACTGTACCGAGTCTGTCAAACTGCAGTTTCACGACGAAGGCGCTGGTGTGGCGCACGTGTGAGTCCGAGTTGATTCAGGGTCCGGTAAAGTCTGTCGCCTTGCGAGGGAGAATTCCGTGAGGCCGGGCCCCGGGGATCAGGAGGATAAGGCGGATATATAATAGTCTCGGGACAGATGGTCAGCAGGAGCGACGCTGCGGCTCAGCACCTTGTGTGTCACATTTAATCTCTTCCTCTTTTTCTGAGGATAACACGCCCAGCGCGCCAGAGTCTGAGCAGCTTAGATCGATGCGGCGATCCTCTTACGCAGAACAAAACGGCATGATTCAACTTTCACAACCCGCCGGTGTCCACGTTTGAAATGTGTGTGTGTGTGTGTGTGTGTGTGTGTCACGTCGGGTCCCTAGTAAATCCGCTATCGAGGACGTGCAGGCCCAGAACCTGATCTGCATCCTGGACGTGGACATCCAGGGGGTGAAGAGGATTAAAGAGACCGACCTGAACCCCATCTTCATCTCCATCCAGCCTCCTTCCATGGACATTCTGGTGAATGCTCCTGCTCTTATCGATCTCCTTATTAAATGTAGACAGGAGATGAACGAGCGTGTTTGTTCACCGTCCTTGTCAGGAAACACGTCTGAGGGACCGGCAAACGGAGACAGAGGAGAGTTTACAGAAACGTCTGGAGGCGGCGCGGGTCGACCTGGAGCTCAGTACGTTTCTGTTCTACGTGTTCAAACCAGGATTCATAGGAGATGACTGCCTGACTGACTCCTCCTGCAGGTAAAGAGCCAGGGATGTTTGACGTGGTCATCATCAACGATGACCTGGAGAAGGCCTACGAGGAGCTCAAGGACATCCTCAACGACGTGAGTAACGACGTCGGCGCGTCTCTGCCGTCGCACACGCCGGTTCATTCTGTGACCGCCTTTGTACAGGAAATCAAGAAAGTCCAGGAGGCCAAGTCGTAAGAAGGAAACATCGGACGCCGCGTGAAGACGCCATCTTTGTGAAATCAAGTCGCTTTTCCTTTTCTTTTTTTTTTAATTTTACGCTGATCGGATCAACAGGCTGAACGGTTCGGTGGCGCTCGCAGGAGGAACTCTGAACTGACAGATGGGTGTTTAATGAGAAAAGGGGGCGGAGTTTGTGTTTCGATGTAGTTTGAGCCGTGGTGGAGATCTGACGTTCCAAAGGCGGAGCAGCCGGAGCGCTGTGGGTCAGTAGAAACAAATAGATAGATCTGTTCTCATGTTTTATGTCACACACAGTCTGCAGGTTGGTCAAAGACCACGTGACGGACATGTACTCAGAATATTGGCCCGAGACTGAATAAAGACGACGGCTGGTCACTTGTGGAGTTTAATGAATCATTGATCCACTAACTCACTCAGGTGGGCGATCAAACCCCCGAATGAATTCACACACACACACACACACACACACTCGACAGATGGAATCAATCTGTCATTTATACATTAAAAGACTTAACACGCTGCTCGTCAGCTGGGTTCTTTGTCGTCGTGACGACTCCTGCAGCTCAAACTTCCCTGATCGGGTTAAATATGAAGCAACTAAAATCAATGCAGGACACTCGTACGATGAACAGTTCACTCTGACAAATCCTTAAGACGCATCACGTGCTCGTCACCAGAAGGTTCCTCAGTAACTCGTAGCTGACGCGGCTCCAGAAAAGAACCACACAGCTAAAGTCCAGAGTTCTGCTAGAAATCACAAGTGTCCGGTTCAAATCCCAGAAGAGTTTCAGAGATGGTTTTGTCCTGTTTTGGTTTCCTCACTGGAAGAAGGGACCCTTCAGTTTGGTGCGGACCTGGTCTCTCTTCTCCTCCTTCAGCCTGAGGTACTCCCTCAGCTTGTCGGAGGAGAAACACACCTTGGAGAGTCGGACCCTGTGGGGGGTGCGATGGGCCCGCAGCCACGGGTTCTGGAGACACTCGGCTGCAGAGGGTCTCCCCCTAAAACAGTTGATTGGATTCATCTTGTCAGATAATAATCATCATCATCATCATCATCATCATCATCATCATCTTTTTTTGTACAGCACCTTTCCTACACACACACACAGTTTAAAGTACTTTACAACTATTTTTTAAGACATTAAAACAATGATGAAACAACAAATCTGATTATAAGACATGAAAACAGCAACAAAAGGTGTGTTTCCCTGGCGTCTTGGAGGAAATGTGTTCCACAGCTTTGGACCATAACAAACAAACTTCCTCAAACATCTCCAACTTTTTTGTAGCTTTTGCTGGGAACGTCCAGTAAACTAGCAGTGACGTCACTTAGTGATCTGGAACACCGCAACACAACACTTTGTCCGTACTACAACAATAAATACAGGTACACCTTAGTAGAGCCGCTCACCAGGACTTATGATTCAGGCTGCTCTTCATGAAGTTTAAAGCTCCTTCTGACAAACCAGGGTAGCAGCGTCCAAACTGGATCTTTCCTTTCTTGATGTTTCGGTCTTGTTCCCACATGTGTTCAGCATGAAACGGGCTGTCGGCGCTCAGCCTGTTGCGGTCAGGACACAGGGCACGTTACAGCACAACTGCTGGAAATAATGATAAATGTACTCTCACTCAGCCCACGTGATCACGAGGGGTGGGTGAAGTCTGCAACTTCGCCACCAGGGGTCACTATGTCACACACTTTAATACTTTAACCCGCCTCCACTCACATGATGAACAACAGAACCCCAATGGCCCAAATGTCCGTCTCAGGACCAACACCTTGGCCCTCCAGGATCTCCGGAGCTTTAGGAAGGACGATGTAAACTGGCGAAACAGACACAACGTTCATGAAGAGTTGTGTTGTTCCTGGCAACGACGTATTCACTCACATGCAGGAACAGAAATTCACGATATAAGAAAGAGAGGAATGTTTGTTAGCCGCTGGTTCAGCGCATTCATCAGTCCCTCGTGTACCTTTGCTGCGGCAGTCTGTTGGAAGCCATGACAGTGAACACGTTAGTACATGAGTGAACTTGGCTACGCAAACATCCACCAGCGGACGCGGAGCAGGAAGCGGGGCGTTACCTTTGTTGTCCGACAGGCCGTGGAGATGCTCCACGTTCAGAGGCTGACCGGGCGTGAAGGACTGAGCCGAGCCAAAGTCGACGATCTTCAGGTGGTCGCCGTCGTCCACCAGCATGTTGTCCGACTTCAGGTCCAGGTGGACGACCCGCCGGCTGTGCAGGTAGTCGACTGCGGCCAGAATCTGAGCCAGCAGCTCCACGACTTCAGCTTCTGAGTACAGATCTCTGAGGGAAGTGGACAGAAGGAGACTGTTGAATGGACGTTCTTCTTCTGACCACCGTCTAATATCTCCCATCTGACTATATTCTTTGGATTAGTGCATTTTTCCACACTATTCCTAAGTACAACAAGTGCCCCAATTGGGGGACGCTGGGGTTTATCGGTTCTTTACCTTCCAGCCAGACTGTAGAGCAGCTCTTTGCCCGGACAGAGCTCCTCCACGAGCACCAGGTGTCGGGGGGTGATGAAGGCGGCGTGCAGCAGGACCAGGTGGGGGTGATGAAGCCTCTTGAGCAGCTGGTATTCCCTGAGGACCAGCTGTCTCTGCTCTGCCTGGTAAGGGCTGATCTTGGCAGCGAACACTTGGCTGGTCTCCACGTCCCGACACAAGGTCACGACGCTGAAACGCCCCCTGAGAGACGACGACGGAGGAGGAGGTCGACTGAGGTCTGAGGTCTGACGGGCACCAAAGCTGTTTGAATGAACGTCAACCTGTTGATCTCAGAGAGGAAGCTGTAGCTCCTCCGCGTTGTCTGCTCTGACCCCACGACCTTTGACCCCAGGGTCTCAGTCTGTATGAGAGGAGCGTGAGTGTCTGCACGAGCAAAGTAAAAAAGTAAAAGTCAGGTCATCATACTAGTCGCATACACCGCCATACAAATCACAGCGGCGTGTTCACTTGCCTTCAGGATGAGTCGCCATGACGACCGGAGCCGACGCGTCACTGAACGGTCCCGCTCCTGTCTTGGTGATGCAGCCGACCCTGAACACATAGGAGGCTCCTCTGGGCAGGTCCTTCACCACAAAGCAGCTGTCCGTCACCTCCTCTGACAGGACCGTCCACACGCCACCTACGGACGAACACGACACACGACACTGAGCTTCGGCCAGAGACGCGCTCGTTTAGTCAGATATGAGTGCAGCCGAAAAAAACTCTGATCTGCCGTTGGATCCGTGTGAACCCACCGTCTGTACAGTACTGAACACAGTAAGTAACACCACCAGCACACGGGACAGGCCTCCACACCAGCAGGACTCCGCCTCCATCCAGCTGCAGCACGTCAGCCTTGTTGGGACGCACGGGAAGATCTGGACCAAACGTAGCATGACTGGATCACAATTTCTTTTTGGACAGGAAACAGTTTTATCCACAGAAGGAACGTGATGCTCCACCTTTAGTCTTTTTAAATGCAGGTATCTTGAAAGACGGAAGGAGTTTGGAGGTCCTGTTTTTTGGACTCTCCGTACCAGAGCCACGCTGGTGCTCAGGTTGGACAGAAGCTGACCGTCTCACGATCGGTCCTGTCAAAGAACAAAAGCAATTATGTGACAAATGCAGAACATGCTGGCTCGATTTGAATCGGATCTATATTTCGATGTGGACCAAACGTCTCACCTCCTTTACTCACGTCCTCCTTGCTGGACGACCTGGAGAACAGTTTGGTCAGGCTGGAGGCTGAAGCCCTCATTCTCTTCCTCAGCGACATGGTGGGGCTGTCTGGCTTCATGATCTCGCCCAGCGTGGGTCCGAACCCCGTGGTCTCCAGCTGCGAGTACGAATGACCCGTCCAGGACTGCCTGCGGAAGATGTTCAGCAGGCCCAGCTTCGGGGATTTCCCTGGCGTCGCCCGGGCTTCCAGGGCTGGAGTGGATGCGTGTCTCTGGAGGTTGTGGCGTTCCTTCTGGTCTCGGGCCCTCGGGGGCCTCTCCGGAGCCTGGAGTGACGACAGGCTGGGGCTGGGACTGGGTGTTGACGACGTTGTCCTGTGATGGTTTGTACATAAGTTGGGGTTTGAGCGCGTGCGGTTCCGTGGTGGCGCCTGTGGGAATGAGCTCCTGGGTGTGACTTCTCCAAACGGGCGAGGGGACGACGACTCCTGGTCTTCATATCTGTATCTTCCTCCGAGGTGACTCAGCTCCTCGTAGGAGCCCATCCTACTCGAGGACTCGGAGCCGCCGTGCTCCAAAGGAGACGACTCGGCCAAGGAGCCCTGAGAACCAGCGTAGGTGGTGTCGCCCTCGGCCTGGTCCGACCTGGAGCTCATTCTGAGGCTTGAGGGACCAGACGCACCAGGAAGTATCCCATGTGGGGGGACGACAGAGCCCCTTCTTGCGCGTCGCTTCGGGCTCGGAATCGCCAGCAAGTTCTTCCTCCCCACTTCGTCGTCTGTGAACTCTTCCTTCAGACTCTGAGTGCCTTCTTCATCGCTGGCCTTCGTGCGCTTTGGTGAGCTGGGAGATCGTCGCGGGTACTCGTCGAGAGACCTGCTCCTCCTGTGAGGAGGAACGTTGGCGGGGGCGAGGACGACGCCGCTGTCAAAGGAGCTGGACTTCTGCATCGTGGGCTGGACGCACGCCCGTCTCTGGCCGCGGTTGGTCTCCGCGTCGTCCTCCACGTACTCGATAAGAGGTTCGTTGAGTCGTCCTGACAAGCTTCTCCGGAGGGGCTTGCGGCCTCGCTCCTGCTTTTTGGCGTGGAATTTGTCCCGTAGCGTCATGTGTCTGGCTGACATGGGGGACAGCTGATGGGACGTGCTGTAGAAAGTGCTGCGGATGACGCAGCCCCGAGGGATTCGCCCCCCATCGCTCCCGGAGCCCTCGTCTCCGTCGGACAGACAGAGGGACGGACTGCCGTCCTTGCTGAGCCTTCGCTCCCTCTGAGGTGTGTGTTGGTACGACACGTACGACACGTCTGAGGACGCCACCGACACCCTGCTGACACTCCGCTCCAGCACACTCCTTCTTCCAACCACCTCTCCTTCCTCCCCCTCCTCTGCCGTGGCTTCACCGTCCTCCTCTTCCTCGAGGACTTTGGCGAAAGGGTCTGGGATCTGTGCTCTCTCCATCACAGGGTCATAGTCCTCCTCTGTTTCCTCCTCCTCCTCCTCCTCCTCCTCGGTCGGGCTGCAGTGCTGGAAGAAGTCCCAAGAGTCGGCCTCGTCGTACTCGGACGACGAGCCGCTGCTCAGCGAGGTGCTGCTGTTTTCCGGCGGCTCGCGGGGAACGGTCGCCGACGTCTCTCGGAGAGGAGCGTCCAGCAGCTCTGGGATGGGTCTTAACGTGAGCACGGACCCGACGCAGGTCAACGAACGCTGGTGGAAGAGGACGACGGTGAGTGTAAACACTTTAAGTACACCTAAGTTCACCTAAGTTCAGTGACAGAAACAGAAACGGAGACAACTCACCTGCCATTTTCTTTTTGAGATAAAAGCCTTCAGACTCTTGGTGTTGATTTCATCGGTGTCCTCCCCTGCGTGCTCATCCTGCGCACATGTTCAATGACTTACGGGTTTCCTTTTGCTAATGAGCTGGAAAGTTGTTCAGAGTATATGATTCATTGCTGTTGGGTTCTTTTCTGACTCACCTGAAACCATCTGTGGCTCAAGCACCCAAAGGCAGATGGTCGTTTCCTAGGATGAAAAGGAGAAGATTGATCTCACAGACGAATACATTGATCGTTTGGGGACATGATGATTCCTACTCTGGATCTGGCTGGAGAAGTGTTCGGATGAAGTTCTGGGCCTCGGGGCTCCTGCTGACGACGTCTGGAGCATCCCAGTGCAGCGTACCCTCGCTCACCCTCAGCAGAGTGGCTCGGTCCGTCTCACCGGCAAAAGGACACCGGCACAGCAGACTTTGACGACAAAGAATGGAATGAAGGGCAAACTCAGAGGAGAATGGTGAATGGTGTCTGATTAGAAATACACAACGAGAGAAGCCATACATACCACAGATAGGTTAGAACGCCCACAGACCTGTTGGAGAAAATGTGATCAAAGAAGAATTTAACACAAAAAAAAAAATGTTTCTGCGCTTTTGCATTCATCAGAGTACTTTGACTCACCAGATGTCTGTGGCCACAGTGACGGGTTCCTGGTGAACGATCTCAGGTGCGACAAACTCCGGTGTACCAAACATACTGTACTGATGTCGGGACGTGTCTATTTCCTGGCAGAAGCCAAAGTCACATATCTTGATCTCGTCTCGAGGCGGATACACCATCAGGACGTTGTCGGGCTGAAAGGGGGAGTGAATTAAACGGCGAATACTAAAACACTGCGGCTCGATCGTGCGACCTTTGGATCCAAAGTCTCACTTTAATGTCAAGATGCAAGATGTTCATGCTGTGAATGTGACCGACTCCTTCAAGGATTTGTTGGATATAGGACTGAATCTAAAAGAAAATAAAGCACATTTGTTAAAAGTCAAACATTAAACAAACAAAAACATAAAATGAATAAATAATACAAATAATAAATAATGATGAAAAGGGGGAAAAAAATCACTGACCTCTCTCTCTGTGACGGATGCTCTCAGGAGTAAATGGTCCACGAGTCCATGAGAACAGCAGCTGGAGATGTGTGTTAAGGCAGCGACACGAGCAAAAAGTGCCTATGCTCTTGCAGCGTGACACATGAAGGATACATTTCTGTGATTATCACCAGTGTGCGTCTGGTACAAAAGAAGTCCAGCAGACAGGCCACCTTTGGATGAGCGAGACGGGACAGCAGGTCCCTCTCCTGGAAGGCTCTGGTGCGAGTGCTGCCTCTCAAAGGCAAGAACTTGGCAGCAAAGACTTCACCTGTCCGTCTGTGGACCACACGCTTCACCACCCCGAACGTTCCCCTAAGACGCACGCAGATGAAGACGCTGGCGTCTCAGCAGATTCAGAGAGCAGCGTGGAGACAGACGTGGACTCACCGTCCGATTTCCTCCTGCACGTCATACACGCAGAACAGCTTCCTTCTTTTGCCGAGTTCCACCTCCCTCTCCTGAGACTCCAGCGGCCCTAAAAGGAAACCAAACCACTGGGCTGAGACAGGGAATTCACTGGTCGGAGTCTCCAGTGTTTGAACCATTGAATCATTGTGAGAAGGTCCGATCCAGGTCCAGATCTTTACATATCTTCAGGGATTTTTGTCAAACTCATGCTGAGAAATTCACCGGAAATCGTTTTTTGATTCTGAACCGCCAATATGCAGAAAGAACTTCAGACATGGTGTGACTGTCATCAACCAATCCGCTGTTTAGGAAAAAAAACAAACAATGACATAGTGCAGAGTCATAGTGAATACTGCTGATTCACCTTCCTCCACCGTGAGCTGAGCCTGACACGAGGCGTGTCCAGACTCACTGAAGGAGAAACAGGTGTAAATACCAGCATCTTCACCTTCAGGGCTCACGACAGTTAGGGAGCAGCGGGCGCCATGACGGACTATCTCCACATTCTCATTGGCTGAGAGCTCCTCCCCGTCCTGCAATGGCAGAAGAAGACAACGCTCCTGACTGGTTATAAAGCTGCATATTTTCCTTGTGAAGTTCTTTGACATGGTGAGTTATATTTTTTTTGGTGTTTTTACATTTTCAGTTGCCTTGTCTGAAATGTTTCACCTCTACACCCGGCGGCCCCTCTGAGGCGCCTACCGTACCTTGTACCACTGGATCTTTGGCGTCGGCCGTCCTGTGATGATGGCGGTAAACGTGGCCGGCTGCCCGGGCTCCACACACAGGTCCTCAGTGGGAACCTGGATGGAGGGAGGAGCTAAAAAGCAGAGCCAAGCGCTTAGTCATGGTACAATAACTGATGAGTCATTGTCTCATGAAATACAATACAATATCACCATCTGTAATTTCCTGCATTTGCGCTGAGATGTAGATCTCTTCCTCCTCTTCCTCCAGATAAGACAGAGGCCGCTGGACTCTCTGATCCACTGACGGGGCAACGAGCTCTGCAGGGATAACCTCAGCTCTGGAGACAAATATCAGCAAAGAAATGATTCACTGGCTGAACAATTACGATCATTACTGTATATAACTCACATTACAATGTGACTGGACTCACTGTTCATCGGTTCCAGGAGGGAAAAGCATCTTTGCAATGGAAGACGGAGTAAAATCTGTTTGTAACCATTTCTTCACAAACGCAGTGGACCAACCTTCTGAGTCTGCATCTATGAAAAACAAAACACCAGTCAACAGAAATTCCCATGTGAGAGCATATATGTCCTGTTTATCAGATCGTCAGATCACTGACTAATTCAAAGTACGTTACCTTACATACCAGGAAACTGGAACAATGTCGTTCTTACCTGTGGACTTGAGGCTTTAATGAAACTAACCCCATTTACTCCTGTATGCATGAGCACCTGCCCGGCAGCACATCTCGTATGTGTTGAGGTGAGAGGTTAGCTGGACATGCGTTTGCAGGAGGAAGACGGATAATGTTGACTGGTTATTTGTTATCATGACAATGATGACTTACATGGAACAGTCCATGTGAGGAACTTCCTGCTTTAGAGGGAAGATGGAGAAACATGTGGGTTAAAGGCAATGGGAGGGTGAAACCCTGATCCGAATATATATACAGTATACAGTATATATATCACTACATATATAACATACTATATATCTATATATCACTTTTCACTTCCTAAAATTAGACTACAGTGGAGAATGTTCCGGTCCATGCCGTCTGTGGAGAGTGAAAACATGATGAATGACAAAAAAAGAACATTTCATACAATAAATGTATCAATGTCTTTTCATGGGTGAGGATGCTGGGATGTAACGTGGGGTGCTTCATGTTTTTAATAGAAGCTACTAGGTCTCATTGGATTATGCCAGTGGAGGGTACAGAGACTGTTGGTGTGACAGATCGATAGATAGATAGATAGACAGACAGACAGACAGACAGACAGACAGACAGACAGACAGACAGATAGATAGATAGATAGATAGATAGATAGACAGACAGACAGACAGACAGACAGACAGATAGATAGATAGATAGATAGATATTTTATTGATCCCATGAAGGAAACATGAAAAGAAAAGAAAAGATGAGCACGTGTTGTCAATTAGGCTCTGACCAATCACAGCCGGAGGACGCTCTATAAAGCTCGTGCCTCCCTGTTACTGGTTGACTTCCGGTCCCTCCTACTTCCTGGGCGTGTCATTCGGTCCCACCGGCGCAGGTATGTGAGCGCCTCAGGTTCGTCTCGACAGCAGTAGTTTGTCTGTTGACGGTTCTGTGCTCCTCTGTCCTCCATCTGAACGTTCTCCTTTTGTGTGATGGTTTGATTTTCCGTTCACGCTGGGTCTGAGCTGTCTGAAGTAGTTTGCTGCGGTTTGTGCTGCTGTCTTCCTGTAGTTCACATGGCGGCGGACTGAGCTGTCTGTAGTAGTTCGCTGCTGTTACATTAATGTGGATGTTTCAGGGTAAATTTGGTTACTTTATTCATAAATATGTATGTTTTTTTGTGGATTCGCTGTTAGTGTAATTTATAGTTTCTGTCAAATTGTTTGGTTGACGTTTGATCATTGCGACTGCTTGTGCTGTCTGTGTTCAGTGACTTATCTGTTCGCTTTCTGGCTATTTTTTTTTAATTGTTCACGTTTGATCGGATGCATTTTGATTGACTTGGTGTTGGCATTTTGGTTTGTTTTGTTTTTACAATCTATTTTCCCTCAGGTGCTGAGTGTTGAAGGTGCTGGAGCCCTGATCAGGATCACAGCTGAGGGGTACCTCTGACCTCCCTCTTAAGATCGCCCCTGTCGATTTGTGCTCCTATCTGCCATGTTAAAACACCGGTTGTCTGATTGTCTGGACCTCTGCCGTGGCAGTGGAGTGCTGCTCTGTGTGTAGCAGTTTGCTGCTTTGTCTTGTTCGTGTTGTGGCGTTGTCTTCTGTCTGTTCTCTTCAGTTTATATGGGGGGCACACTGACATGCCCAGTCTCATATCAAGGTGTCAGGGTCACTCTCGTGCCCCTTCAATCTTTTGTCTGACCGTGAATCCTTTGGGCTGACTGTTGATCTGTAATTTGCAGCTTTACCTCCTGACGGTTTGTTCTTTCATTGGTTCTGGTGTGTGTTCGTTTGATTGTATCTAAATCTTGTTGATTCATCGTTATCTACTGATTTACTGTGATTCATTGGGAGTAGTGAGTCTTGTGGATCACTGCACCTCATCTTCAGTACTTACTTGTACCTTGTGGCAGGTTATTCTTTAATCTGTTCTGGTTTGGTCTTTCAGGTGCTGAGCGTTCAAGGTTCTGGTCCTCGTGCTCTGGGTGGTGGCTCCATTCTCCTGCATAGCTTTTTTTGAAACTGTTCTGTTTAATAAAGTACAAACTGTATTGGCTTAAAAATGGAGCCACGTCCTGGCTCCATTTGTTGTTGTTTTTTTTGCCCCACTGTTTCTATACCATAGCTATGGAAGGAGAGTTGGTCCCATGGAAAGATTTCTCACTGGCGGCAGGACGGTGCTGTCTTGTGGCCTCAGTTAGTAGCATTCTCCGGTTGAGTGATGAACACAGGTTTTCAGCAAAGATCAGTTTGTGCATGTAATTGATGGAGGTCTATTGCAAGCTATCGTCCTTTCTTTTCCCCCGAAAAGCTCGGGCAGCTCCTTTCCTTGCATTTTCTGGAAAACTAGCTCCCACTGAAGTGCAGAGCCACAGTTTAAGGGGGGAGGTTGTGACTGATGACTGGAGCTGTCCTGGCTTACTTGCCCAGTGGGATGAGTGCAGAATCATGCTTGTAAAATAAAATTAACACAAGTCCAGATCTGTTCTGTCAAGACGAACGGCATCTCTCAGGTAGAATTCCTCCCTGGAATAATCCATGTAGACCTAGTGGCGACTGTTATGGTTCTAAGTATGATGGGAGTGTGTGAAATGGGTAAAGTCCTTAAATGGCATAAAACTGACAATGAATGGTCATGGCTCTGTGGAAGTCCTGGGGTGATGGGGTCAGAAGTGGAGGCAAATGACGTGCTCGTTTTCTCAGATGAACTTGTGCTGAAAATGAAAATGTGCTGCAGAACGTTACCTGGAACAACTTGGGTTGTCCTACCTCTAGGAGCCAAGTCCTGTGGCTGATCTCTCTCCAGGTCAATCTGCGGCACGTAGGCCGGACACAGAGCTGCTCTACATTTGACACAGCCATACTCATTGCAGAGCTAAAAATAAACACATTATTTGAATTATTATATATAAAATATAAAGTATTTAATGGCAGACATACAGTATGAGTATTACCTCACACTCATACTGTCCAATGTCTTTCTCCGTTGCTCTGAGGACTGTTAGAGACAAGATTCCACTCCGTGCATCATTCAGGATTGAATATTTACGCCCGTCAGTCAACTCTTTGCCATCTTTCCGCCACCTGACAAGACCAGATGAGTTGGTACTGGTATTTCACCTACAGCTGACAGAATACTGTGCTGCGCTGTTGTACCTGATTCGTGGCAGGGGAGTGGCGAATGTGGAACAAGTGAACTGGATATCCTCTCCATCCAGCAGACAGGCACTTTCCAGGCGGCTCACAAACCTGGGAGGAGCTGTGGAGTTGAGGACATTCAGTAAAATGTGATCTGAGCTCTGGAAGGTCATGTCACCAAAGTTTTGGCAGAGTCTGGAGGAATTTTACATTTGTCTTGACTGGAATGTAGGAAATACTGTTATATTTCACATATTAATAGTAGAAACAGAACATACTGTATATGTGAAGTATAGCTGTGTCAAATTGGAGTGATCTAAGATATTTGCGAAATTCAAATTCTCTCCACCAGGGAGGGTGTTTTTCCGGTGTTATTGACATAATTCAGCCGTGAAGTGTTTTTAATGAAATGTTCAGGACATGCAGGTACTAATGTTCTGAAACCATCTGGATCCAGGAATCTTTCTTACCATCAAAATGAGACTTTAAATTTGAAAATGTCAAAATTCAAATTCAGCCTATGATGACACTGTTTTACTTCCATGATTCTTACTCATTGTCATATAGGGACATTTTCAGCATCTGTGTGTAGAACTCCACAACAGCAGCAGTGGACTGTCTCTGTGGCCCAGTGGTTAGTTTTACTGACACTCACCCTGCACCACCACCCGGGCCAGCGTGCCAGTGTTCCCCATGCTGCTGGTAGCGTAGCACACGTACTGTCCAGAGTCGTCTGCTATCAGACTGTCCAAGATGAGACTGCAGGTGCCCGTCCGGTCGGCTGTGATGATGTGACGGGGGTCATCCTCCAGAGGAAGGCCGTCTAAGAAGGACACGTGTAAAAGGTTTGTTTTCTTTGTTTCCTTCATTGGCGTGTGTAAGTAGTAATACTCAGTAAGTAGAACCTTTTCAGTAAATCTGACCTTTGAGCCAGCTGACTGTTGGTTTGGGTGATCCTGTGACCTTGCAGGTCAGTTTGATTGTATTTCCTATCTTTGTTGTGCAGTCAGACAGAGGTGAATCAAACACCGGCGGGCCTGTTTAGAGACAAAATACACTTAAAACATCACTTGATGTACATCTCAGGGCAAAAACCAATCCAGGGGGAGGTCACTGGGTGGCTGACGTTTGAGTCAGACCACGTACTGTTGGTCAGCAGGCTGGACCGTTGCTGCAGCTCCTTCAGGTCCTTGAGCCAAGACAGTTTGAGCAGAGCGGAGCGGCTCTGGAGCGTGTACCTCCGCACCGAGCCCCTGTGCTCGTGCCACAACCCCCACGACTTCTCATCCCCTCCCAAAGCCTCCTTTAGTTCCACATCGTTCAGCTGGGTAGAGGACAAACGGCCGGTGAACTCAGCGAGTGAGACCACGGTTTAGTGATTTGACAGCAGGAGAACAGACCAGTTACCTTCATTTTGTTCTTGAAGGTGTAAGTGTCACTGCTCATGCTGGGGTCTCTCTTCAGCTTACACAGTACAATACACTCCTTGAAGAGAAAGATGTGTCTCTGGTGCCCTCTAGTGGAGGTTTTAATCTCTGGGGATTCCTCCCACACAGTGAAGCCTCCCTGGATGTCAGACACCAACAAAGACTGTTTTTACCGCGTCATGGCTCATTGTGGCAGGCTGGGGCTGCTAACCCGTCACATCCAGCTCTGCTTTTACCTGTCGCACAGGTTCACCCAGGGCGGTCAGCGGAGCCGGGTAGTTCTCGATGAGGGAGACCTGGTGCAGGTTGTCCGACCTCCAGGGTAAACAGGCCACCACAGAAAAGGCATCCTCTAACAGACAGCAGCTTTGGCCGCTCCTGGCTTTGTTCTTGATTAACTCCTGCGATAATTTGTAGGCGTTTAGTTTCTCTACTCAATGGTTGGCGAAGAAGAAACATTCATTAATTGTGAATGCACGAGTGTTTCATGTTCCATTACTGATGCTGACAATTGGGGTTTCACACACAGGCAAAAGCCAAAACCTGACCTTCAGTAACGCCTGGTAGGTCTGAATCCTCTCCACAGGTCTTTGGAGGAAGGTGACGACGTCCACGGCGGCGCCCTCAGGTCGACCACATTCGGTCAACTCCTGAAAAGTAGGAACACATCAAAGAAGTACCACCGGCTGTGTGTCGTCATGAGGTTTCGACCTGACGGCGCATACTTTAAAGTATTGCTGGATCGCTTTTTCAGAGGCGCAGGCCTCAGCTTGTGCTTGTCCCACCATGTAGTGGAGATACATTTCAAAGTCCTCGGCGTGCTTGATCAGATGCATGGCGGCGTCATCGTCTGTGGTGCATTCTTTCAGTCCGGGGAGAATGGACCTGAGGTGGCATTGACTGTCAGACTCAGTTTGAAGAGACATTACAGTTGTATGAACGTGGTGGATTACCGCTCGTGTAAAGCAACAATGTCCTTGATGTTCCTGAAGAGGACCTCTTTCTGGTTGAGGATGTGAACAGGGACGTGGGCGTCTGAGTCCAGATGATTCAGCTGCTGTGAGATGAACATCCTCATCTCCTTCACAAACTCGTCCTCGCCATCGATCAGGCCTCGGATCAGCTGGCTGAAGACACAGGACAGATCTATGGTTGACAGGAAGTAGGACGAGACGCAGGCCGCAAGCGACGGCTCACCTCAGAGCTCGTCTGTACTCTTCTCCTGTTGACCCGATTCCGTCCAGATCCTCAGGCGTCGCTCTCATTTGTGGGAAGGTTTCCTGTTCCAAAGTCAGTCCCCTGCTTAATATTCCTTCACTGTAGAGCATCGGTGTCCCTGACGCCGTCACTCGTCCTACCTTCCTCCTCTTCTCCAGGTAGGCTGGACACACCCAGCCCTGTCGAGCTGCGTTGGTTTTGGTGGGTTTGGTCCTCACCAGCCATCTGTCAGGATGCACAGCGTCCAGGACCTCCACGTACTGACCGTCCTTCAGCACAAAACTGTCCTTACTCCCACAGCCGGCGCTGCAGTCCGCCCTGGCCACGTAGATGTCAAATGTCTGAGAGAGAGAGAGTCAAAAAGCCATTCATGACAGGACGCAGTAATATGTTTCAAGCTAAGCTAGTATCGGTGGGGTCATTAAATTCTGGACAAAACAAAACCTCTCGTCTATCTTCTTCCCCTTCGGACTCTGATCCAGAGATGGTGCTTGCTAGAGGTGTGTGCGCCCGATGGTGTTTGGGAGATGGTGTCCTCATTCTGCTTTCCTGAGCTCCTGCAATTCAGTGGAAATGTTTCGATGTGAATACATAGACAATACATACTCCATAGGATGGGCTTATTACCTAATAATCATTATATTGGAATTGTGGAACAAAGGCAGGGACTTTCCTACATGTGATATGGGGAAGTCGTTTGACACAACCATTTTGGGTAAAAATAACAGCAGCTCTGGAGGTAGACTCCCATCTTGCCAGATTTATGCATCTTGAGCAAGTCGGGATATTCACAGCAGCCTTGATGAGCTGTCGTTCACCCGTTGACTACTGGTGTCAGCTCTAGCACAACCGCGACCCGTAACCAGAGCAACGGGAGAGGATGAATGAGTGAACTTAAACAATTAATTACTGCTAACCTTTGACCTTCAGAAGGTTCTTAGGAGCTTGCAGAGCAGCTGATGAGTCTTCATTGTCTTTCAGAGCCACTGTCCTGTGATAATAATCATACATTTTGGGTTTCATATAACATTTTAAAAAAAAAAGATAAAACATTCTTCCTGTGCTGTCTGACCTTCTGATAGTTGGACCAGTTTCAACCGGTTCCATCACATCAGGAGCGGTGTCGTAATCAGACGGACTTGACACTGTCGAAGGGAAAGCGTACGTCATGAAAACAGGAAATGAGTGCACTGAGTGTGAAGGTGAAACTCACTGGAGCTGGCAGCGACGAGCGAGGACCTTCTGTTCTCCTGCAGGCTCTTCTGAGCCTCCTGCTCCGTCAGGTTGTAGGCCTCCCACAGAGAGACGCTCACGTCTTCGACGTAACTGGTGCCGTCTGTGGCCGACCTCCGCTCGACGGGTTCCTGGGTCGGAGCGTGAGCCGTTGCCTGCGCGTCGGGCTCTGACGGGGCGAGTTGCAGAGGAGTAATGGCTGCGAGCGGTGGGTGGACGGGTTTCCTGACGGCGGGCGCAGGCTGCTGTACGGTCACGTTTCCGTTGTAGGAGGTCACACCGAATTTATTCACCGCCTCGCATGTATAAACGCCGCCGTCGCCGGGGGTCACTCTGTCGATCACCAGCGTGCACACGCCACTCTCCGTCTTCTCGACATGTCGTCGGCCATCGCCACAGATCGGCTGTCCGTCTTTCAGCCAGCGGACCGCGCTGGGCTTTCCTTCCATGACGCACACCAGACGGACTGTAGCGTCGACGTCTGCACGCCGGTTCCTGAACACGTCTCTGAACGCAGGTCGCATGTCCTTGCGCGTTTTGTAGCCTTTGAAGGCCGCCTGGATCTTCACCGCAGCTTCTTGCATTTGCGGTTCATCGTCAGCGCTGATGTCCACATCTGGGGTCACGTCCTCCTTCGGCCTCTGGAGTACATGAACCAGAGGAAGGTTGAACTTCTTGTCAGGAGAGGTGCCACAAGGGTGTGGAACGCTCACTGGGATTTCAGTCAAAGACTCTGAGAAGGTTTCATCTTCAGAAATATAGAGCAGAGGAACGTGTTCTTCTGTCCTTCTCATCGGTTCCCCAGCCACTTTGGTTTCTCTGTCCACGTCCGGTTCTTTTCTCATGGGTTTCACCGGGTGTTTGATCAACTGTTTGGTGGCTGAATCCTTTTCTGCACCTTTCACGTGCTGCTCAGCCTTCTCTTCAGCCTCTTCTCTGAGCGGCTGATCTCCTGTCGTCTCATCCTGATCCGTCTCCGTGTCTCGGGATAACCCTTTGTCCGGGCCCGTCTTTGCTTTGCCTTTTGTTCTGGCAGGTGGTTTTGGGAGGGTTAATTCAGACTTTGCAGGTGCTTTCTCAGAACGTTTGTCCAGCTGATTGACAGAAGGTCTCTCTGGATCTGTGGTCCCTTGTGGCTCCACGTGAAGTCTCTTTTCTCCAGAATCATTTACTGACCCAGGAACGATCTCCTTTGAGTCCAGTGGAACATAGTGAAGATCTCTCTCCTCTGGTACCTCTACTTTTGATCTTCCAGGTGACGACGTTTCTCCTTCTACTTCTTCTTCCATCTTTCTTCCTCTTCCAGTGGACTTCACCAGCTGTTCTTCGCCCTCTTTGGTCCACAGGATTGTTGCTGAAAGGTTCTTTTCCACTTTTGTTTTCTCTGACACTTTTCCTCCTGTTTTTTCTTCCACTTTAGCTCCTGTTTCCGAGCATCTGAGAGGCAGTTTCTGATGTTTGTTTGCGTCTCCATGAACTCTTTCTGTCAGACTCACTTCACGGCCGGCTTCAGCTAAAGCCTGCAGGTTCATCGCCGGTTGTCTCCTCGTCCTGTCTGCTTCATTTTCTACCTCCGAAGGCTTTGCTGGTGTCACCAGTCTACCGAGATCCTCTTTGAGTAACGTCACTGAGGCATCAGCTTCCTTGTCCATTCCTCCGTCCTCACCCTTCTGCAGCTGCTTCTCATCGTTCACGTCTTTTTCTTCACTCTGGATCCACTGGTACTCCTTACTTCTCTCTCTCTGCACAGGTTTCACGTCCAGTCTGCTCTCAGCCTCCTTCTCTACAGCTGAGATGGATGCTTTTCTCATTGCTCTCTTCTTAGGCTCTGGAGGAACAGGACGACAGTCTGCGGGTGCAGCCTTCTCATTGGCTGCTTTGGAGACGGCGCTTTTTGTCCGAGGCAGAATCATGGGAGGCTCCTCCTTCGGTGGGGGAGGCTCAAGTGCTAGATATGAGATGATGATGATTAGGGGAACAAACGATCATGAGAATCGAGTTGACATGTTTCTGTACATTGTCAAAAGAATCAGCTGCACGCACCTCTTACGGATATGTTGGCTGTCGTCTCCGCACGACCTACGTGACACGTGTAGCTGCCGTCGTCCTCAAGTTCCAGCTCCTGGATGCGGAGCTGGAGGAAGCAGCCGTCCTGCTTCGTCTCGTACTTCCTGTTTGCTCCCAGTGGCCGTCGGTTCTTCTTCCACTGCGCTGGTGCTCCTGGTTTGGACAGCTCACAGCTCAGGCAGACAGTCGATCCCTCCTCAGCCTCCACATTTTGCAACTCCTTCGTGAAGAAGGGTGGCAGTTCTGAGAAGATATCATCACAGGGATGGAATAAAGCCTGGGAATAGTCAAATGTAGCATGTGACTGAGCTGGAAAATGAGTTTTCCAATCTCAAAGCACGCACCTTTTACTGACAGAGTCGCTGTCGTTTCTGCGCTTCCTGCGTGACACGAGTAGTTCCCACCGTCCTTGGGTTCCAGCTCCTTGATGCTGAGCTGGAGGAAGCAGCCGTCCTGCTTCATCTGGTACTTCCTGTTGGCTCTCAGAGGCAGCTGGTTCCTCCTCCACTGCACTGGAGCTCCAGGTTTGGACAGCTCACAGCTCAGGACGGCTGCACCGCCCTCCTCTGCCTCCACACTTTGTAATTTTTCTTTAAAGACCAATGGGAGCTCTAGGAAATCGGGCGGAGATTGAGCGTGATTGAACAATACTCATGAATACTTGTTTCACTTTCTCAAGCAAAGTTTCACTTGAAATAAGCAGAAAACCTGCCAGTGGAGCAATTTTTTGCTTGGAATAAGAAAGGAAGTCTTCTTAGAAATGAGACATGTTGATTAGAAATAAGACACTTTTTGTGAAATTTAGATTTTTTTTTGCATGTATAAAGTAAGCACAGGGGTGTAGATGAAATTTCTGGGTCCCTGAACTGTTGGGGAATACCTTTCACTGTCAGTGTTGTTGCGCTCTCTGCGCCTCCTGCGCTACACATGTAGCTGCCGCTGTCCTCAGGTGTGAGCTCCCTGATACTGAGCTGGAGGTGGCAGCCGTCCTCCTTCATCTCATACTTCCTGTTTGCCCTTAGCGGCAGCCTGTCCTTCTTCCACTGCACTGGAACGCCACTTTTAGAGAGTTGACAGCACAGAGAGGCTGTTCCTCCCTCCTCAGCCTCCACGAGTTGTAAGTCTGTCTTGAAGAACGGAGGCAGCTCTGTGGAAATAAATGACAACATGAGATTCTCTGTGATAAACTCCATTCAGCACCAACACTAGACAACTAAACGTGCACACACATACCTTTCACCGACACAGTCGCCGTGGTTTCAGCTCTTCCCGCGTGACACGAGTAGCTGCCACCGTCCTCAGGTTCCAGGTCCTTGATGCTGAGCTGGAGGAAGCAGCCGTCCTGCTTCATCTCATACTTCCCGCCGGCTCTTATCGGGACTTTGTTCTTCCTCCACTGGATCCCCACGTGTGGCTTTGACACCTCACAGCTCAGAGAGGCCGTACGACCCTCCTGAGCCTTGGTGTTCTGCAGCTCCGCTTTGAAAAACGGTAGCAGCTCTGGGGACGAGGGGGGAAATGTAGAAGTGTGTTTTTCTGGTAACAGAAAACTGCTGAGGCGGTGTTCCGACCAGTGTTTTTGCGGCCACATTACGTTATTGTCAAGTGGTGTTTCCCCCATTTCAAACAAAGTGGTACACTAACTATCACCTTAAAATCCTCCACACACGCACACACCTTTCACTGTCACAGTCGCACTGGTCTCTGCGCTTCCTGCGTGGCAGGAGTAGCGTCCACTGTCCTCCGGTTTGAGCTCCCTGATTTGCAGCTGCGCCGAGCAGCCGTCCCGCTGCGTCTCCAGGTTTCTGTTGGCTCTCAGCGGCAGCCGGTTCTTCTTCCACTGGACTGTCACTCCAGGCTTTGACAGCTCGCAGCGCAGGGAGACTGCGCCCCCTTCGTCGGCCTCCACACTGCGCAACTCCTTCCTGAAGAAGGGAGGGAGCTCTGGGGGGAAAAAAGGTTGGAATAGCATGAAATTAAATTAAATTAAGTTTACTCCTAATAAACACACCTTTGACTAATATAGACCCTGTGGTCTCTGCGCTTCCTGCGTGGCACGAGTAGGTGCCGCTGTCCTCCAGCGTGAGCTCCTTGATGTGGAGCTGGAGGAAGCAGCCATCTTGTTTCATCTCACACTTCCTGCCGGCTCTCAGCGGGAGTCCGTCCTTCCTCCACTGGATGGGCACGCCGAGTTTGGACAGCTCGCAGTAGAGGGAGGCTGACCCTCCCTCCTCCGTCTCCACGCGCTGCAGCTCCTCCTGGAACAACGGGGGGAGCTCTGGGAAAGAGGAGTCGTTGAGGTAGTTGGTCACAGTTTTCACAGGGACTTTGGATGAGTCTTTCTTTCTATGTAGAATATGTTCACTGTAAGTATGTTTTCAATACATTTCTCTTTGGTTTCTTTCTTCTTGTGAGCCCCTGCTGGAAAGTGTAACGTGTTAGTAAGGCTATGAATGATATACTGCTGGAAACTCATTTAAAGTAGAAATATTTTTTAGCATTTATAAGGTACTACTTTTACTAACTCTTCCCTGATAAAGACAAATCAACCTGCAGGTGTGTTATGGATGTTTACTGCCCCAAAGCTTGGTCTAACTGAATCGCCCGGTGCATGAAAACCTGTGACCGTGATCTTGGCGCTGCTCTGCTCGTCTCCTGTGTCACAGCAGTAGATTCCAGCGTCCAGCGGCTCGACATCGTGGATGAGCAGCAGGTTGACTTTTCCCTCTTTACGTGTCTCGTATTTATTTCCATCGTGGAGGGAGATGTGGTTGCGTGTCCAGGTGACGTGGGTGGTAAAGTCAGAGGTTGTGCAGGACAGAATGGCCGTGTCTCCTTCCAGGATCACGACGTCTTTGGGCTTTATCTCAAATAAAACTAGAATTTAAAGACAGCGTGTCATTGTGGGACTGTAGCTGGACCAGTTATTGTGTTTTCACTCACCTTTGGGCTTTGGAACCACAAGCAGACGTGCAGAGGTCCTCTCCTCCCCAACCACAAACGCCACAGTGTCTGTTTCCTCAGGCGTGGTCATGGTGAGGACCAGTCGATGCTGGCGACCCTGACACGTCATCTGGTTCATCTCGTTCTTCTGCAGCGGACTGGTCCCCAGCCACCAGACGCCCTCGCTCACGTTTGCTTGGCTCAGCTCGCACACAAACACCGCGTCCTCTCCGGCCGTCACCGTTATGTCTTTCAGCTCCGTGATAATTCGCACAGGTTCTGTTGAGGACGGACAGGCCAGGAGCAGCAGGGGGTTTTAAGAGACAGACATGACATGTGAAAACACATTCTGTGGGCTCCACCTACCTCTCACAATCAGCTTGGCAGTGCTCTTCTTCCCCCTGGTGATGCAGCAGTATTCACCAGCGTCCTCTAGACGCACCTTCTTGATCTCCAGCATGTGTGTGGGACCTTTCTTCTTCAAAATGTATCGTCCTCCTTCTTCCACCGCAGTGTTGTTCCTCCTCCATGTCACAGGGACGTTGGCACTGGAGATTTCACAGGACAGCAGCACAGATTTCCCCTCCATCACTACTTGGCTCTCCAGCTCCTTCTCAAAGAACACCGACGCGGCCGCTGGCATGAGGAAGAAGACGCACAGTTAGTTCAAAACGTCAAATACTCACTTTGGTGTTGCGTGGGGAACTTTCAGATGTGCTGGTTACTATAGAATGTGTATAAATTTATCAATGAAGTTCAGCAGCATTTAGAAATGAGTAAATAATAAATATAAATGTATATAATATATATGGAATATATACTATATAAACAGGAATACAAAATTATAATATAATTATTATATATATAATACAAATATGAAATGACTATTATGTAACTATATTAAGTCATAATAATTTCGATATTTTATTTACAAATATATGAACGTTATAGTGTATATAAATATTATAACTGCCGCTGTGAGTGCTTGCTGTGACTTTCTGGTTGGTTTTGCCAGTGCACACATTCAGCGCTGAACGTGTGTCCACTGGTGACTTGTACCTCTCACGTTGACTTCCGCCGTCGTCTTCTGCTCTCCGAACACGCAGCTGTACTCGCCAACGTCCTCCGGCTGGATGTTTCTAATGTGCATCTCGGCCGTCTTCCCCGTCTGCGTCATCTGATATCTTCCCCCATGAGAGAGCTGGTCGTCCCCCTTCCACCAGTGCACAGGCACCCCGGCCCTGGACAGCTCACATCGAAGGGCCACGTTGCCTCCTTCAGGGGCCTCCTGGTTCTTCAGACCCAGCCTGAAGGCGAGGGGTATGGCTGTGGGATGGGTAGAGGTATCAGACAATTTTATATATTTTTTTTAGAATACAAAAATATAAAATTATGTGTATATATGTATGTATAAAACTTACATGTAACAGTGACGTTGGCTGTGGTTTTGGCGTCACCATGGATACAGCTGTAGAGTCCACTGTCCTCCAGCTGCGTGTTCTTGATGGTCAACTCCAGCACGCTGCTTCGGCTTTTTATCTGGTATTTGAAGTTGTTCTTCAGCAGTTCGTCCCCTCTCCTCCACTGTGCGACAAGTCCAGGTTTTGACAGCTCACAACTTAACGTCACGCTGTTCTCCTCCTCCACTTTCTGGTCCCGTAACTTTGCTTTGAATGTGATAGGAGGGGCTACAGGGAAAAGGGGCCGAAAGCTGTTGGAAAATGCTCAACAAAGTGGGTGTAATTTGATCCGACTCATCACATTTCTCCACCAGAACGTTCTCACCTTTGACGCTGAGTTCAGCGGTGGACTGGCCGTCTTTGGTCTTGCAGGTGTATTTCCCAGCATCGCTCTCCTCCACGTTGCAGATGATCAGTTTTGTGAGATTTGCCTCCTGCCTCATCTCATATTTGTTGCCAGGCTTGAGGATCACTCGTCCTTTCCTCCAGTCCACCGGAGCTCCAGGTTTGGAGAGCTCACAGCACAAAACTCCTCTGTCTCCTTCCTTCACCTCCACGTTCTGAACTTCCTGTTTGAACGTCACTGGAAGGGCTGAAAACAAGCGACATGCTCCCTCAGCTTGACGCCGTAAAGTCTTTTCAGTTTGCTACACGTGAACTAACGTCTCACCTCTCACTCTGATGTCCGCCGACGTCACAGCGCTACCAACCGAACAGCTGTACTCTCCAGCGTCCATGAGCGTTAACTCAGAGATCAGCAGCTCCGACACTCTTCCCTCCCGCTTCATCTGATATTTCGCTCCTTCCATCAGGAGCTGAGCATCTTTCCTCCACTCGACCGGGACCCCCGGCTTGGAGAGCTCACAATGCAGAGTCACACATCCCTCCTCCACGGCCTCCAGGTTCTTTAACTTCTGCTTAAATGTCACCGGAACTGCTGCGGAGCAGACGTAAAACCACACTCAGTAACACTGATGTCTCCATGACGTGTGACGGGCGTCGCCCACCGGTGATGATGACGGTCGCAGTGGTTCTGATGTCGTCACACACGCAGCTGTAGACGCCGCTGTCCTCGGGTTGGCTCTTCCTGAGGAGCAGCTCCAGGTTGGAGCCGCTCTGCCTCATCTGGTTCTTCTCCCCGTTGGTCAGCACGTCGTCTCCCTTCATCCAGACAACCGGCAGCCCAGGTTTGGAGAGCTGGCAGCCGAGTGTCACCGCGTTGCCCTCCTGCACCTGGAGGTTCTTCAGCTCTTGGGTGAATCTGACGGGCCGTTCTAGAAACACACACGTCACAAAAGAGCTGACAATGAACGATGTGTCAAACATTCAGGTTGTGTTGTTCAAACTGAAACTGTCAAAAACAGTGTGTCCCAGTTAGAGTACTGCTAATCCGGATTGGTTCATCTGGATCAGGGTGATCCAATCCACCGGCAGAAAAGTAAAACGGATTACTTGATCCTGACAGGCATAAAATGGGATTTCCAAATCGGGATCTTTACGATCCACATGAACTTCTCGGTCCTGTACTCACCATTCACCATGATCCTGGCTGTGGTCCTCTGTTCTCCACACACACAGGCGTAATCTCCAGCGTCATCCAAAGAAACATCTGCAATCTTCATCTCCAGCTGCAGCTCCTTCTTCCTCATCTGGTACTTGTCCCCGTTCCTCAGGAGCTCTCCCGCTCGCCTCCACTCCACCGAGGAGGTCGGTTTGTTGAGCTCACACAGCAGAACCACGCAGTTTCCTTCCACCACCTCCTGGTTCAGCAGCGGCAGCTTGAAACTTGGTGGTAAACCTGTCATTCAAAGAAAATACACACACACACACAAAAACCTCTCACTCAGGCTGCTGAGAATGAATCCATCTCAGGGGAATCCACCAGCTCACCTTGGACCGTGAGCTCGGCGGTGGACTGACAGTCTCTACTCTTGCAGGTGTATTTCCCAGCATCCCTTTCCTCTGCATTGTTGAGGATCAGTTTTGTGAAATGTCCCTCCTGCATCATCTGATATTTGCCTCCGGGCCTCAGGATGACTCTTCCTTTCCTCCACTCCACCGGCGCCGTGGGCTTGGAGAGCTCACAGCAGAACACGGCGCTGTTGCCTTCCTTCACCTCCACAGGCTGCAGCTCCCTTTTGAATGTGACAGGAAGTGCTGTGATGGCCAAAAAAACAGACATTACCTCATAGGATTGCAGCGGTTTACATCTTTCCATCTCTGCTAAACACGTTTTCTTACACACTCCTTAAAACAACAGGACTGAGCATGAATATTACGCTGATCTGCGTCATTTAAAGCCTTTTAAATAAACAAATGCGATTGATGTGATTAAAAACAGAAAAAAAATCTGTGTTCTCCACAGTCTCTGCAAACGTACGTTTCACTTTGACCTCAGCACTGGTTTTCTCATCTCCTGTGATGCAGCTGTACTTCCCGGCATCTTCCGGCTGAACCCTGACTATGGTCAGCTGAGCCGTCCTCCCTTCCTGCTCCATGTGATACTTTCCCGGAGGCACGGCCTCAGACAGCAGCTGACCGTCTCTCTGCCACTGCACCGGGACGTCTTTCTTGGACAGCTCACAGCGTAACGTCAGGCCGGAGCCCTCCTCGGCCTCCTGGTTCTTCAGGCTCACTCTGAATGTGGCAGGAACCGCTGGAAAGGCAGAGTCTATGGTCATTTGTGTACAACTTGTGTACATGTAAAGACAATTACAGACCAACCCTGGTGAAAAAAATAAAAGGGCAAAACTGCAAAATAAACTATATTTTGGTATGGAGTACAAGTACAGAGCTAAAATCTAACTAAAGTTCTCATTATGATACATCATCATTCTTCTTCTTCTTCTTCTTTCGGCTTGTCCCTCTTCAGGGGTTGCCACAGCGAATCATCGATTTCCATCTTTCCCTGTTCTCTGTATCCTCTACTCTGACTCCAACTACCTCCATGTCCTCCCTCACTGCATCTATAAACCTCCTCTTTGGCCTTCCTCTCTGTCTCCTACCTCCAACTCCATCTCTAACATTCTCCTACCAATGTATCCACTATCCCTCCTCTGCACATGTCCAAACCATCTCAATCATTAAAAATCATTAATTCAATTTAATTCAAACAGTGAAACATTCATATATATTTGATTCATTCAAAATGTTCAAGTCTTTTTTGTTCCAATGTCTAATAACATTCTTGACAAAAACGACAGAAATTTTCCATGATCTTTTTTTTAGATGCACCTGTACCAAAGTATATAAGTATAGATTTAACTCTTGTATGGTGTTCGGGTCAGTGGGACCCGTTAAAATTTTTTCTCAAAAGAAAAAGACAGTGAATCCTTTTTACTAAGTCAGTCAGTCAGTCAATTTGTGATGACTTCAAGACCCATGAACACTGGCTGAGTAACAAAAATATGACATAACACACAATGCAGATTCACAAAACATAATTGGCATTAAACGAATCCAAAAATGTTGGCCTCCATTCACCCACCGACGACTTTCACCGTGGCCTTTGACCTCTGCTCTCTGCAGACACAGCTGTAGATGCCGCTGTCCTCTGGTACAGCGTCTGTGATGGTCAGCTCCAGGACGGAGTTCCTCTGCTTCATTTGGTATTTCTCTCCATCCTCCAGGAGCTCTCCTCCCAGCTTCCACTCCACAGGGAGACCGGGTTTGGAGATCTCACAGGACAGGGTGATGCTGTGTCCTTCTTCCACTTGAATGTTCTTCAGCCGTTGCTTGAAGGTGATGGGAAGAGCTGGACAACACCGGGGAAATCAGTAAATGAAACGGTACTTCAGTCATGATGAGTCTGAATCATTCAGAGGAACTGAACTCTAAATGGTTCATTACAATCAAATTCTTTGGTCTTGGCTGTTATTTCAACAAAACTTTCTGTTAAAACTATATTTTGGGAACCTGAAACCTGCATTTATGCACATTTATATGGAATTATCGAATATTATTATTATTATTATTATTATATATATTTAATAAAATACATTTCATATTCAAATGTTTAATATATATATATATACACACACACACATATATATATACATTTACGATCCACATGCAGGTTTCTCATTCATATTACTTTTTTTACAGTTAACTGAGCAGAAAACAACCAAAGCTGTTTAAAATGTGAGAACAACTTCCTACCGTTCACAGTGAGAGTTGCTGTGGTCTCTACGTTTCCACAGATGCATGTGTAGATGTCGCTGTCCTCCGGCGTCACATCCAGGATCCTCAGTTCAATCAGCGCGTCTCGTTGCCGCACGTGATACTTGTCGCCGTGCTCGATGAGCTCGTCCCCCCTCGTCCTCCACTCCACGGGGGGACCTCCTCCCTTTGACAGCTCACAGCGGAACGTCGCAGTGCTCCCCTCTTCGATCGTCAGGTTCCGCAGCTTCTGCTTGAAGGTGATGGGAAGAGCTGGGGAATCATCAAAACAGAAATAATTTTAAGCCATGTTTATGTGCTAATAAATAGCCAATCTAGCCACTGATTCGGTAGAAAGTGATGACAGTTCTTTACCAGTGATCATCACGGTGGCAGATGTGATCTGGTCGGCGCACACGCAGCTGTAGACGCCGCTGTCTTCAGACACAGGTTTCCATATCACAAGTTCCAGACTTGTCTCCCTTTTCCTCATCTGGTACTTCACTCCGTTCCTCAGCACTTCCTGTTCCCGCCTCCATTCTGCTGGGATTCCACACTTGGACAGTTCACAGCGCAAAACCACGCTGGAGCCTTCCTCCGCTTGCATGTTCTTCAGCTGCTGTGTGAATGTGATGGGAATAACTGGAAAAGAGAGACGACGATGTGTGAATCCGCTCAGATATGAGTCAGATGAAGATGGAAGTCTGTTTCAGGTCCTCATAAGTTGTCATCCTGCATCCTGGCTGGTTAATCAGTCACTCATTATGCAATTTCCAGTGACAAACAGCTGTTTTTTTTACATGCATCTTGGCCTAGAAATGTTGTTGTTTTTTTTTTACCCTGGACTTTGAGAGTCGCTGTGGTGCGGTGGTCTCGGCACAGACAGGTGTACTCCCCTGAGTCCTCAGGCTTCAGGGCTCTGATGGTGAGCGAATTGGTGGTCTTCCTCTGTCTCATCACGTACTTGTCTCCAGCCCTGAGGTTCTCCACACCTTTCCTCCAGTGGACCAGGACCCCCGGCAGTGAGTACTCACAGGTCAGAGTCGCCATCTCCCCTTCTTTGGCTTCGACGGCCTGAAGAGGCTGGGTGAACTCAGCTGGGATGGCTGGAAGGAGACGACGCCGTTAATCCAAAATATTCCATCACAGATCTGTGATGACGGTAAAAAAAACTGTACCTTTGACAGTTACAACAGCTCTTGTTGTAACAGACCCGGCGCTGCACTCGTAGACGCCCGCATCACTGTTTGAAACCTCCCGAATGGTCAAGCGAGCCTCACAGCCAGAGCGAGAGGCGAAATACCGGGAGGAGTTCCACATCAGGCAGCCGTCTTTGTACCACAGGATGTGACACGGCTTGGAGGTCACACAGGACAAAACCAACCCGCCTCCTTCGATGGCCTCACAGTCCTCCAGCGCTTTAACGATGGTGGGACGGCGCTCTGGTGAAAAAAACAGATGAATTAGTAAGAACTAAGACGTAATGACAAGCAGTGACAGTCTCACCTCGAACCAACAGGGAGGCATACGAGCGCTTTTCTCCCGCTGCAAACGAGATGGTGCCGGTGTCTTTGCGGGCCAGCTGTCTGAATGTGAGCGTGTGGAAGCCTCCTGCCAACATCTGGATCTCATTCAGCTTATTGGTGTAGAGGAGCGTCTCGTCCAGGTACCACTTCACCCCGGAGTAGTCGCTGGGGCAGATCCGACACCGGAATGTGACCGTGTCTCCTTCTAAACACTCCACGTCCTCCAGCTCATCCAGGATCAGGACCCTCTGGCCTGGAAAAACCATACATCTTATCTACAGGACTTGACAAGCTCAAACAACACACTTTTATATATTCTAGTGTGATAGTGGGATTTTTGATTTTAATATGCCAAACAGAAACCGAGCCCCAAATCGCTTCTTTCTTCCTCTTCTTAACCATGATTTATAGTTTTACATTGTAATCATATGCACTTGAAAACTGAAATTAGAAATCAGTGGTCATCTTACCAATCTACGCTTCATGTCTAACTTTACCTGAAGATTTTATTCAACAGAAGTAGACGTGTTTTAACATGCCCCAAAGCCCTCCCACACAGAGTGACTAAGCCGAAGCTCTCTAAAGTTCACTCACTCTGTACAGTCAGCTGGGCGCGGGTCTGCATGGTGCCAACGTCACACGTGTAAATGTCCGTGTCCTGTTTCTCCAGACAGGTGATGGTCAGCGACAGCACCACGCCCTTCTGCCGGATGACGTACTTCCTGCCTGACCTCAGCTGCAGCATGCCCTTCAGCCAGGTCACCTTCTTGACCAGCTGCCTTGTCTCACATTCTAGGGTCACTTTACCCTTTTCCTCTGCTCGCGTGTCCTTCAGCTCCTTTGCAAATGTGTGCTGGAGCTCTGGAAGGAACAATCATAGACTAAATATCCATCATTGACAAACTTGGACATCAAATCTGATGTTCAAAGTCAACTTTATTGTCAAATATACTATACACGTACGAACATGCTATACACTATACACGTAATGTGAAAAAAAAACGGGTAATATGCAAATTACCCAGGTTATTATCACACAGTATGGATTGGGGTAGGTTTAGTGCTCGTTAACGGATTGTTAGCTAGCTAGGTATTTAAGCTAGCTACCTGTGGTAGGTAATACTGTATATATATATATTCATTTATAAAGGTGCATACCTCTGACATCCAGCTTGGCACGAGAGGCCACTCCGTCGGCCTGACAGCAGTACTCCCCAGAGTCTCTGATGGTGGTGTTTCTGATGAGCAGCCGTGCCAGATTCTTCTCCACACTCATCACATACTTGGGGCTCTGCCGAATTACATGTCCGTTTTTTAACCAGTGGATGGTGACTTGAGGTTTGGTGATCTCACAGCTCAGCTCTGCATCCTCTCCTGGCACAGTCTTCACATTGAGCAGCTCCCTGAAAATGTGCACCGGCCTCTCTAAGGGACGAAAAATGTATTTGTTCAAATGGGGTTTTTTTTATACACAAAATTGACATACATCATGAGTTTATCTGAAACGTCACCTTTGACAAAGAGCATTGTCCTGCAGGTTAGGTCTTTAATGGTGAAGACCACGTCTCCAGCATCAGACAATGCAGCGTCTCTGATGGTCAGCTTATACCTGCGGCCATTGTTGACCACCTGGATGCGGCTGTTGCTAACGACCACCTGGCCATTGACGGCCCAGGACGGTTCGTCACTGAGAGGACGAGAGAGGTGACACTCAAACGTGCAGCTTTCCCCTTCCAGCACAGAGGTTGTCTTCAGACGATGGACAATAGCGATATGCAAGTCTGTAAAAGAGTATAAATGTCAACTTCTGGACCAAAATTTTGGTGAATATCAAACGTAGAAGGTGTGAACAAAATATCTGGAGAATTCACCTCTATGTGTTTTTAAGAATACAACCAGATTGTAAAAACACAATAATTCTAATTAATAGTATTTTTTTTCCACCAACCATGTACAGAGACTTTAGCCTTGGTCTGG
>CAAKHB010003424.1:99459-116669 GCA_901007665.1 Aeoliscus strigatus
TATAAATGTCAACGTCTGGACCAACGTAGAAGGTGTGAACAAAATATCTGGAGAATTCACCTCTATGTGTTTTTAAGAATACAACCAGATTGTAAAAACACAATAATTCTAATTAATAGTATTTTTTTTCCACCAACCATGTACAGAGACTTTAGCCTTGGTCTGGCTGGTGCCCAGGTCACAGGTGTACTGTCCAGCATCATCCTTGCTCAGTGAATGAACAATCAACGCCATCGACTTCCCGAACTGGCAAAGCTCGTGCTTTCCGTCAGCTGTCAAGACGACACCATCCTTCCTCCAAACGGGGGTCACCGTGTCTTTGGAGATTTCACACTGCAGACAAACCTCCCCTTCCTCCTCTCCCACCGCGTCCTCCAGAGACCTCAGGAACACCGCCGGCCGCTCTGACGGGCACATGCGGCATCATGTCTGTTATTAGTCTTTCAGAGATGAACTCACAGACTGTGTCAGAGAAAGCTGACCTTTGACCCGTAAGGATGTCGTCTCAGAAAGAAGGCCGGCTTTGAAGGTGACCCTGCTCTGCTGCGGCCGCGGCTTCTTGATGGTGAGGCTGTGCATCGTCCCCATGTGCTGGATCCGGTTCACGACGTTAGAATAGAGGCGGATGTTGTTAAGGAGCCACTCCACGCTGGCAACCACATAGTTGAGCTCACACTCGAACGTGGCCATGCCGTCCTCCTCGATTTCCACTGGTTCAAGGTGCTTAACCAATTTCAGCGTCCGCACTGTAACAAAAACAAAAAAAAAAACAGAATCGGAAATACTTTATTCATCTCTTAGGGCAGTTTGGTCACTACACCAGCCAGGAAAGGGAAGGGAATGAAGAGAAATTTACAAATAAAAAATGCAAATTTCACAGAATACATGAAATATAGTATTAAATAAAAAAGTATAAAAATAGTAAATGTGCACATTTAAATATACATACAGCAATATATGTACATATTTGGACTCGAACACCTTCCTAACAAAGATGACTGACTCCCACCCACCTTCTACCGTAACGTGGGCCGTGCTCTGTGAGCCCCCGGCCATGCAGCGGTACTGCCCTGCATCCAGCCCGGTCAGGCCATGGATGGTCAGCTGTGCACGCCTGCCCTCCCTCTTCATGCCGTACTTGTTGGAGGATTTCAGAGCCGTACGGCCTTTAAACCACCGCACCACTCTGGGGGAGGGAGCGAACTGGCAGCTCAGCGTCACAGAGCTGCCTTCTTTGGACTCCACGTCCTCCAAGTGGTCGAAGACCTGGAGAGGTCGCTCTGGAAGAGAGAGAAGAGCAACTTGATTCCATCACTACAGAGGGGGTGTACAGTAGTTCTTTGCTTCTATTCCTGCTGCACGTTTAAACGTGTATAAAATCTTATTTGGTCAAATCTGCCTCACCCACCTTTCACTGTGAGCTGAGCAGATGATCGACTCTTGCCGGCCATGAACGTCACCGGCCCGGACATGGAGCTGTCCGTGGATGTGAGACAGAGGCTGTGCAGCGTTCCCTCCCTGGAGATGTTCACCACCGCACTGGGCTCTAGCACTTCACCGTTCAGGGTCCATCGGGGGGGTCTCCCCGACTTCAGGCTGGTCTCCACCTGGAACAGCGCAGCTTCTGGCTCCATCACCTCCACTGCGCTCATCCCACGTACGATCCTGATGGCCTGCTCTGCATGGACAGCCATCAAAACCACTTCCTGTTACTGACACGAACTCTGACCCTTTGGAAAACCAACTTGAACGCTCCGTGACAGCCAGCGTCTCACCCTCCACCAGCAGCTGGCAGGAGGTTTTGTCATCCCCTGCGTCACAGGTGTAGACGTCCTCATCTGAGGAGCAGACGTCATCGATGGTCAGCTGCCTGTAGACGTCTTGGCTGATGAGCTGGTACTTCTTACTGGACACCAGCTCCTTCATGTTCTTGTACCACCGGACATGAGCGTTGGCTCGGGACACCTGGCACTCCAGCAGACCTCGGTGGCGATACATGGCTATCTTCACCCTCAGCGGACGCACTATTTGGACTGGGAGCTCTGAGCAACAGAGTTTGAACATGATCCGACACTGTTTGGGACACCAGGTCCGACAGATCTTCCAAAGTGTCGGTGGCTCACCTTGTACCGTGAGAGTGGCATAAGATGAAACACGCTCTGCAGTGAATCTGATCTCTCCAGCGTGCTCAGGTCTGACTGACTTGAAGGACAAGGTGTGGGTTTTACCTGAAATCATATGTTACAGGTAATGTGGAAAAAAACGAGTAATATGCCGGGTTACCCGGGTTATTCTGCACATAACCTGAAAACAGTAGTTTGTGCACCACCCATCCTTCTGGGCTCTAGGGGTCAGTCCTAGGGTTAGTGTTAGTGCGAGCTAACGGAATGTTAGCTAGCTAAGTATTTTAGCTAGCTATCATTGATAGCTAGCTTTGATAACATTGATAATGTTAGCTAGCTAGCTAGCTAGATGTTATTAATTCATCTAAATTACTTTTAATTAACTTCACTTTATTCTCTGTAGTTAGTGTCTTTTTACTTTATTGCCTTTTCTTTCTTTTCTTTTCTTTTTTTCACGTTTTAAATCAAGTACCTGGTGTATGAATTGTGCTATACAAATAAAATTTGCCTAGTTTTCAAACAACCCGTCCTCGGTCCTCTTTTGAGATGATCCATTGAGTTTTCCATTGTGGATGTTGTGGCTCAGTCTCTGAGTGAGAAGTCAGCAAGGCGGTTTTAAAACGGTGTGGACTCTCGGCTCGGTCTTGTAATTTACCCTGATGTCGGATCTTGATGTTGTCCCCGTGTCGGATCCTGCAGTCGTCCCTGTACCAGCGCCCATCCACGTCCACCTGGTTCACTTCACACAGGAAGTTGACTGGTTGACGCTCCATGGTGTCAACATCCTCCAGCTCAGTTTCTATGCGGATGTCCCTCGCTGGCAACAAAACAAAAACACACGAGCCGTTCAGCACATGGTTTTCGTCATCTATAGATATGAAATGATTGCGCCACTTTACCTGTGACAGTCAGTCTGCATGAGGTCTGAATGTCATCCACCTGGAAAGCGATGAGGCCAGCGTCCCCCAGCGCCACGCGGGTCAGTACGAGGGACTGTCTCTTCCCGTGGGTGCTGATGCGACAGTTGGGCTTCGACTTGAGCTGCATCCCGTCTCTGCTCCACACACCTTTGACGTAGGCCAAGTTCAGAGTCACCTCGAAGGTGCAGCTGTCGCACTCGGACACCTCCACATCCTCCAGGCCTCTCAACACCTGCAGACGCTTCTCTGGGACGTTAAAAAACAAAAAAAACAAAAAATCAGTAGCAGTGGGTTCAAATTTGTGGCACAGAAACTGGAAGTGGGGAAACTTACTTGCAGCTGCTACTATTCCTGCAGATTTACTGTCTCCCATCCTTCTGCTCTTTTCTGGACGATTAGAAAATGGTTGCTTTCTGCCACAATAAGCACACACAGTCCATAAACATGACACGTCATTTCTGAGCATGTAGCTGCACACTTGTATCTGCTAGTGCAAAACAAAACCCTCAAAAATAACCCAAATCTTTTCAAAGTGTGTCAAAAAATTGTTTATTTTTTGGAATTCAAGTTTTTTTCTTTTCCATTTTACACATTCAGACAGCTCAGCCAGATGATGATGAGATTATATATACATATGGAAAATATGTGAATCTTTCTTATTATATTTTCATATCTCTGTGAATATTTAGTCACAGCTATACCATCTCCTCATGTCATGTTCTCTCCAACGGTCCCATCGCCCCCTCTCTTCTCCCCCGCCATTATTAACTCTCACCAGCAGCTACTCGTATGATGCTATTTCCGTCATAGTTTCAATCCATTTTTTTATAGTCAGGTGGAGATGTGCTTTTCCATAACTTGAGGATATTTCCAGCAGCTGTGACCATCCAGACCTTTATTCCCATTATCTGAGTTTGGTCACCCAACGAGCATAATGTCAGCGAATTAGTTTCCTTAATAAACTACCACCTTCAACATTCCAACGGATCCATGTGGCTTCATTCTCATCTGGTGGACAACCCCTCCCCACCCACTCACACCACCATCACATCCCCTCTATGATGGCATGCCAGACGCCCTCAGTCATGACAAGCGGAGTAATCTCTGTCACCTTGCCTGACTGAGCTCAGCACCACCGATATAGACTCAGCTGCCTCCACACCAGGCAGCGTCTGCTGGTCAAACAAACAAGATGCCGCCTGAGGTCTGTCAATCACTCCACTGGCTGATCAGATATTAGATGAATTTGATTTTTATGAAACATCTGTAGAGTATCGACTCCTGGGGGGGGGGGGTAAAGAAATGGAAGTAAAACAACAGCTGAGACAGTGACCTTTTGTAAAACGTGCTCATCTGACACATGACTGTGCAATGAATCATCTACCACATTTTGAATGAAAAGAACAAGAAGAACATCACCTGCAGTGATGCACGCACCTTCACTTTAGTTGTTTTCTGGAAACAGTGCATCCTTGTATTCCTTCACGTCCCCCGAAGACAAACAATAAATAATCTGGATAAACAAACAAACAAATAAACAAACGGATGGATAAAACCACCACCGAGGCAAAAGATTCAGTTCCTTTTTCTGGAACCTTTCAGATTAACAACAAATATTTAGCCACAGGAAAACATGTGCACGGGTTCGGAAGCTGCGTCCTTTTCCCTGAAGCGCTTTCTCTTCTTTTCCTGCTTTGATGGAGCGTGCTGCTGAACAGCTGACATATCTCCCCCCACATACTAAACTCCAAAATAGCCTTCTGTCAGTCCCAGGGCAAAGATAGATCCAATGATGAGATGCATCATCTCCATTATGAATGGAACCACTGCATGAAACCCACGTCCATACAATGGAATGAGTGAGAGGAAACTTTGATGTAACTTGAAGCATCTCAGTGAATACATTCGTAGAACCTTTATTTGACAGGAGAAATGTAGGTGAGATGTCTGCCGTGGTACAGAAATCTCCTCGAAGTCCAGGACGTACACAGAACGGAACCCACAGGATGAGCCATGGTGTGCAAGTACACAGAAATTCGTGAATAATCATTAGTTGAGCTCTTTTAACACGAGTCTGCTGCAGGACCCCTCGCGGTCCGCGGGCCACAAGTTGAGAAACCCCCCATTAATGGCATGGAACAATGCAACAAACGGTGCTTTAGTGTTTAAATGATGTTTCTAGGTGATACAGCTGATCACAAATGAACATAATAATGGTGGCTACAAAACTGATCCGGCAGTGAGGTGAGATATCATTTTGACGCACTGATAATCACGTGCTGTCACACTTAACCTCGGGTTTAAGAGGCCAAGTCCTCGGGGGGTTCCAGTCCTTTCACGGGGTCTTTACTGGGGAGATCACTGATAAAAGCATTAAGTCACACTCCTGTCCGTACGCATTCATGTATACAACGCAACACTTATAAAGGAGACATGACCTGATTTCAGTGTGTGGGGTCGTGTGACCTGACATTTACTGATGAACTGGTTTGCTGCTGCACCTACAACGTCTGAGCTCGGTCCGATCCCGACTCCGAGGACATCGGCCGGGAAAACATTCACATTCTGATGGTTATTCAAAGACCTGTTGGACAAAGCCAGCACAAGCCTGCGTTGTGTTTACTCTGCTTGACAGACAGCTCCATGTGGTGCCGAGCGCGCCGAACTCCAGTGAAACTCAATCAACATCATCTCTGTAGCTGCGGGGGGAAAAAACAACCTGTCGTCACTGAACGAGCAACGGTCAGTCTGGTAACTTACAACAAGCATTTCAGCGTTCTGTCTGCACGAGGACAAACACATCTGGTAAAAGTCCTGAAATCAGGTCATAAGGCTCAGATCAACCTGATATCGCCTCCTTTTTATGGTGCTCATGAGCTAAAAATAGCAAAATGCTAAAGGAACCGAGGCAATGTGAGGATGTGTTGAGTGAATTTAGAACTTGACAAAACAGCTGAAGACTCCATCTAAGCCTCTGGATCAGTGTTTGGAAACACACACACACACACACACCTCCTGTTCACCACATTTCCCAAAGCCTGCACAGTCTGGACCCGACTGGTCACAATAAGATATTATGAAATATTCATGTTGAGTTTGATTCCAGACTCGCTGAACCTAAAAAGTAATTTCATCCGGATGTCCACAACAACAGTGTGTTCCATGTGGAACTCATGCCCAAGCTCCCTCAGGGTCTCTGTCATTTCCATGTTGTGATCACGTGTCACACCCGTGCAAACTGTTTTTGATGTCACAGGGTGTGTAAGTTCTGCAGCAGCATTAACAGTCAGTAAAAACAGACTGAAAGGGAGAACAAGATGTTCGTCCGGCTGTTTTCAACTGATCGCTACTGGCTGTTTACTCATTGTTGTTTCAGTGTCGCCGTCGGAAATGAAAATCCCCTGAGTTGAATCAATCAAGGCGTGGAGGACGTCCCATTTAGTTCAGGCTTCAGAGGCAGTCTCCTCTGCGGCAACAAACCCTGTGTTGGTCTCACGTCCGTGGTTTGTCCTGAAGAAGTCGGCCGCGTGCAGCGTGTCGTGTCACTCAGCCTCAGACCCTTAAAGAAGCATTCTCTGACCTTGGCCGAACCAGTCTAACTGCAGCGTGACCTCAGGTCTCACAGATGACGCCACAATCCTCACACAGTGGATGTGGACAGTCCATCAGAGTCTGACCGCTCCCTCCTTCCAACATTCATTGGAGATGGAACAGGCTGAACAGCTCACATGACACCAGTTAACACCTTTCTTCCAGCAAGTGATTGAGACAAATGAGAATAACGTGATCACACAGTCACAACCATTCATGTTTTATTTTTTCATCGAACATGTCAGCGAACATCTTTATTTCTTCTTCATGTTCTTTTTCCCTTTGCCTTTGCCCTTTTTGCCCTCCTCTTCCTTTCCAGACGCAGCCTTGATCCGCTTCTTTCCCAAAGGGGTCTTCGCATACCAATTCTGGTGAGAAAAATAAAAACATATTCAACAATAGAAGAACTACTCATTAATATCTCAGCAAATTCACAAGAGTGAAACCGGACACCGTACTTTAAGAGCCTCCTCCTCATTCTGAAACACGGGGTCGATCTTGGACAACGGGACGACAAACTCAGCAGCCGTCAGCGGCCGTTTCTCCAGCTGCGCGATCCGACGCTTCGTGATGATGCTCTGTACGACCTGCACCATGTGCCCCGGGGTGTAGCCGTCCGAAATCTTTGCCAGGGAGCTGAGGTCCAGCGACCCGGTCACTTCAGCTCCCTGCTGCTTGATCAGATGACGCCACAAGACTGAAACCAAACACGAGCAGTCAGTCGGTTGTTGGTGCCAGGAGCTGAAACGTGCCGTTTCTTACTGCGTCTGGAGCTGTAGTCCGGTCTGGGGATGAGGAGGATTTTGCTGAACGTTTTACACAGTGATTTGATGTCAGCACTTTTTGGCTCTTTGGTTGTTCCGATAACTACAACACGATCCTCTCCTTTGATCAGCTTCAGGAATTTGGGCAAACTCTTCTTCAAGCGTTTGGGTTCCAACTGCGTACAGATGTAGGACGTTTCCGGTCACTACGTATATTCTGCAGGAGAACGACGCTCAGATTGTACAGGGTGAAGGTCAGGAATACCTCCTTCTCTTCCTTGGGAACTTTCTTGTAAAACATCTTCTCTGCGTTGCCGATCCATATCACTGAGGGCGGCAACAATCTTGCAACCTGTGATTATCAAAGAAGTTCACCGATGAGAGACATCAGAAGTGTGATGATGGGAGTTAAGGGACAAAACAGCATGTGTCGAATCACCAGTCAAATTAAACGAAACTCAAACTCAACGTCTATTTATGAATACGTTCCCTTTATTCTCGTTATATTTTCTCTTTAGATTTGCTACTAACTCTTTTTAGCTTTGTTCTTTTCTATTCTACTCTCATAAACTCGCTGCTCACATGCAATGGGTTACAAACTACCTGCGTCACATGGTGCAGCGTGCGAATCGACGTCATCTGGAGGTGACGATGTGACTTAAGAGTACAAGTTCTCGAGTGACTCCGACGAACTTTGGAGGAATGAGTGACTCAGATTTTAGTTTTGACAGCCGTCCTTAACCACCGCTCATTTGGGTGTCGGCCTGCTCGTCATTACGACTTTCTCTCATTTGTAACTGCAATTTCCGGAAATTTCCGGACGATCGAGTGGGCTGTCAGCGTTGGCCGGTGATATCGGAGCGTAAAAAAAAAAAAAAACGACGCCGGTCTGTTACCTTAAACACCATGTGAAGCATCATGGCGAGGCCGCTCTTGCCTGGGTACTTCCCAGCGGTGTTGACAGGAGACAGATCAAAGAGGCTGGCTCCCGTCTCCTGGCATATCGCATGGACCAGCATCTTCTTACCAACACCCGCCGGTCCAGCCAGCAGGATGGCCTTGATCAGCGGGGCCTTCTCGTGAAGCAGCTGACAGCCTTCCATCAACACACACCTGCGGTTCAGTTGACAGAGGAACCTGTATCTGTCGCGGTATGTTCAGCATGTCCTACCTAATGGGAGAACGGCATACAGAGATAAAACCTGACGCACGTCTGACAGCGACGGCATGGGCTCGATGTCGTTTTGCCTCAGTGTGGTCCCAAGGTAGTTAAAGTCACCTTGGAACAGGAAGGAGCACAGGTTAAGGTTAGGTTAAAAAAAAAGTACTTTTCAGTCTATACATCGATCAAAACAACACGCTGAGCCATGGTAGTGTCCACTACCAACCACAAGAGGGCAGCATATCACTACTACTAAACGGGCAAAATGCTCAAGTTTTACGTTTTGTTCCTTTACATCGTCTCCATTTGTTTGTACAAATACGTTATCTCTCACCCAAGTAATCCTGCATCCGAACAGTACTCGGCTGTATGAGCAGACCCTGTTCCACCAGCTCCTGACACAGAGACTCAAGAGTCCTAGGAGACAATGGGATGTGATCACTCTCCGTCATTGGCTTCTCTCATCGATGCCACGCTACCCAAATCTAAACGGACTGCCGTGGGTACTCCCATCGTGTGACCTCACCTGTCAGGGGTCAAGTCCTTCTCCTTTTTCTTCTTTTTACCACCCTTGGATGCCTTTTTCTTCTGTGAAGAAAAAAACAAAATTACACCATAACTATGCTGCCCAGATGTCATAAGAACGTAAGAACATGTGTGGAATCATTAGTTTTCATTTTAATACCTTCTTTCCTTTGGCTTTACCACCTTTGTCTTTATCTATGGTGAGCTTCCACTCAGCAAGCTCTTGTCTCAGCTGCTCGTCCACCTGAGAAAAGCAGAAACTTCAGCTGTTAGTTAAGTGGGTGTTGATGAACACTGATGACTTGTGAAAATGTCGTGTACCATTCACCTGCACTCGAATCTCCGCCTCGATGTCCCGCCTCTTTTCTTCCTTGACCAACTCGATCTCGTGCCTCTGGCGGAAGTTTCCGGATTCGTTGCGTTTTTGCCAAAACCCTGAGGATGAAAACAGTGAACCAGCTGCCGTCCTTCTGCTCTCTGCACTGTGTGGTGGCGACTTGTAGTTCATACTTCTTAATGAATGTCATGATGAGCTGTAAACATGACGCTTTACTAGACATGTTCTCCAAATCTTAGTTCAACACACCTACAAAGGTTTTGTTTCCCAGGTCCAAGTCTGCCAGAAAAGCTGAAGGCAGCATCATCAGCCCATCAACCTCTTCCTGTGTGTCAGAATAAAGTTGGTTCATGGACTTCACAGCTGACAAATTCCAAATCCCTCAGTTGGGTCCTCACTACCTCATCAGCCTTCCCCTTCTTCTTCTTCGCTTTCTTTGGCTCTTTCCCTTTTTTTCCCTTCTTGTTCTCTTCTTCTTCTTTTGCAGCCAGATCTTCCATTAACTGACCGAAAACAAAGAAAATCAAGTACCGACAATGACAAATCTGCCATACACGCATTCGACTCAGAGGGGGTTTCACCTGCTGGGGGGTCATTTCAGTAAAAATCAAGGCTGAGCCTCCGGCATCTTCAGGTGGATAGTCTGGGAACGACCCTGTAGCATCGCTACAAAACCCCCAAAACAAAAACAACCCGTTTGATTTCACTCAGAGAAAATACTGCTTTTTTAAATTTCACTCAAGAGGAAATATTGTCCAGTGATATCACATAAATCTTATCAAACCCACTTACCGGCACTCAAAGAACCACTGACGTATTTGGTCTTTCATGGTCATGCTGAGGTCGTGACTCTCCAGTTCTCGAAGCTGCTTTGTAACAGCCACTACTGACTTCTGGTAATCCTCCTCGTGCTCCGCCTGCTGAATCCATGTGGCTGCTTCGATGGCCTGGGCAGTGACTTCTTCAGCACTAGGCACCTGGCGGTTTGGATCCATGGCCTGACACGGGGGAAAACGTTTGTTGGCAGCTCTCAGAGAGAAGACAATCAATGGCAGCTTGCATATTTAAAGCAAAGACATCAGGACATTCAACTGTAAAATGTATACATTAGTCGTAACTTCAGAAATGTTCTCACCATTCCCAGTAAATACATCTCTTCATTTCGATCGACCTCAAACCTTTGCCTCTGCATGTAGCCCCTCCACACCTACAAATCACAATTAACACACGTTCAGCATGAATTACAGAAGCGTGTGGCATTGCACTGATGACAAAGAACCTTCTGAATGCAGACTGCAGCCGAGTCAACGCAAACTGTCCCGGGGTCCTTGGGTCGGTGTATTTGGTTCATTTTCCTGCTCTCCTCATTTAACCTTGCCCTCAGACGCCCTTGCCGGGCTCGCTCTGCCATTTGAATGATCTTGATGGCCTCCTCCTGGCTCATGTTGGTCAGTGCGGGCTACAACGAGCATCAGAGAAGAATTTAAGGATATGTTTCTTTGCTTGTGACTGATTTAAAAAATACAATTAGAAATGAATGAGAGGACAAACTGGTGATAAATCAATGTTAAAAAAAACAACTCACATCTGGGTTTTCAGTGAGCTGCACCATTTTAAAGATATCACTCAGCATGGTCTTCCGCTCTTGTAACTCTTTGCTGCATTCTCTCATAAAATAGCGTGGGATGGGGATCTCGAGGTCGGCCTGGAGCGAAAACAAAGAGAAAACCTCTTAGTTAGGCTATGTTATTAGGAAAAGCCAAAAAGTCAATGCCCAGTGTAGATACATGAATATGATTGTGTTCAGATAATGTCAGGAATCCAATTTCTCCTCAAAGATGAAACTCACTGGTGTGAGCTTCAGGTCATGAAGGACGTCATCCATGTAGTGGTACTCTGAAAACTCTTTTTCCACCATTTCATTCTTCAACTCTAGGACCCTCCCCATCACTCCGTCAAGAATCATCCGAATAACTCGTCTCTTCTGAGGATGGACCACCAGGTCGTAGACCATCTCCAGCTGTCTGAAGATTTGGAGGTAGCGAACATAAAGCACTGCCACACGCTGGAAAAACACCACCCTGTCTTTTTCAGGCTGAGGTGGCTCAGCGGGGAGTTCTTCAGTCAACAGAGAGCTCAGCTCCAATTGAGCCTCTGCCCAGACCTTGTTATATGACCTGGAGTATGGTGAAGAAAAAGAAGAATTAAGCAGACAATCAGACAATGGTTTATTACTATTACACCCTGCAAATGCAAAGACTAAATAAAATGTGACGCCAGAAGACAGTTTTTGTTATTAATGAAGTAATAAAGTTCTAAAAAAAAAAAGTTCTCTGTGCTCTATTCATCTTATTAGAGGTGGGCCTATTGGCACGACTGGTGATGTCACAAATATTTTCAATATTACATTAGTCAACATTCTGCATATTTGCCTCGTGTGTCATCTTTGAGAGAAGAAAATACTCAGTTTTTCTCGTGTTCATGTGTCTATGGAAAAGGATTAGGGCCATATATCAATAAAAAATGGAGTGCGATCATGTAAAAATTTGAGTTCTTCGATTAGTGTGAGAATTCTGAGAAAGAAAGTCAGAATTCTGACAGACTATGTTAATTTTGAATATCCTAGCCTGTTTGACTGGAATCTTCTTCTTCAAGTCTTTATTGGGGTATTTAAAAAAACAAGCAAAAAACCCAAACACCTCAAGACAAACACCTGTAAGGAGAAGCACTGGGTCAATCAACACAAATGACGTCATCGGTCACTGCAACAGGTAAACCTGTTTAGCTAGCAGCATTTGTGAATCCTCCTAGGTGGAAAACTGATAACCCAAGTCGGTCATGAAAGCGATGACGAAACTTCATTTGTGATTTTTTTTTTTTAACTGTTTGTGTTGTCAGTATTGGCTGTGCACCGTGAATTTCTCGGCAACTACTAGCATGCTAGCTTTGGCTAATGGGACAAACTAACTATCAAGCTAGCCGCTAGCAAAAAAAAAACAACAGCAACGCGGTGGCTTCTGGGATTTCACCTTTGCGACATGTCATTGCCAGCAGACAGTCATGACGGCTGTTCGATACCGATGTTCCAATTCAAGCTTGTAATTCGCAGCAGCTGCTTCAAAGGTTTGGAGTTTTCTGTGGAAAGTCACGTGACCGCTGATGTTGAGCGGTAACCATGGGCACGAGACGCCGCATTGACTGTCTTGGCCTATTGATACGTCAACACGTCCGCCATATTGCGACAGTCAAGTCCGCCAGTAAACAGGAGTAGCAGTGGGAACAGGTGTTTTTTTGCCGAATCCGGATTGAGCGCGCTAATGTTCACTTTAACAGATTGTCGTTATTGTCGTTTTGTAAATAATGATTTATATTGATATACTGACAGCCTCTGGCACAAATATTGGCAGTGCCATAAAATCTGTAGCCGTACGATATATTTTTTAACAGCAAGTTTGCTTCGGTCGCCTGACTGACTGTTTTTAAACCAGCCAGTACTAGTTTTCATCAAAAACAAACAAAGGAAACCGACATAGTCCAATAGTGTTTCTCAGTAAAAACCTTTGAATCCTCATCCCATGCACACAATCAATCGGCCAGTCTGTGCAAAAAAATCCGTCAGTCTGTGCAAAAAAAAAAATCACATCATTAACACAAACCCAAGTTTAGACTCATAACGTAATTAAGAAATGTCTGTGCCATATCCTATTCCGCAACTAGATGTCACTGAAACGGAGCGTTGAATGAATGAACCTATTTTCTGTACAATTGATGAAGTGGTTCAGTGGTTCCTGGCTCCATTTAGACACCACGAACAGACAGAATCAATCTCGTTTTTGAATTTCCTTAAAAAGTTCTGTGTCGCTGTACTATGGCTGACTTTCAGTCAAGTCTTCAAAATTGACGCAGCGCTTGGGGCCGTTTCCATAGTAACGGCCATTCCCGTTTGTCATTTCACCGTTACGACAGACAATGAAATCAGTAGTTTCTACAACTTTACGCAGCGTTGTCCTTATTCCGCATTCAGACCTTGAACGTGGTCAGTGAATAAACGCAAGAATTGATGTTGATTCATGAAATTACAGATTGCATCGTCGTTTCCTCTGTCGACAAACCTATGATGAAATAAGTTGTTTTTTCATCACAGTATATCAAACATGATCAACTGTAACTGATCTGACCGCTAACTACTTCTGGATATGTGAACCTCTCTGTAGATGTCTCACTATACAAACCATTATGCTCTTCCCAAGTCCCACCGGTATTTTTATTATTCTTATTTTCACCTGTGCCCTGGAATCACAGATTTCTGCAAACAGCTGTTGCTCATGAATGCGCAGGCAGACTTTGGCATGAGTGAACAAACACACCGGCGTGCTGACAGGTCCAGTGAGCTTACAGGCTCACAGATTCTTCTCCTCTCTGCTTCTGCATCCCATCATCCACGTTGACTCTGACAGAGTCGGTACTGTCGAGCCCCCTCAGTCCTGGGCGCTCCTTTCTGCTGGTGTAAGTATCGGCAGAGGACTCTCTCTCTCTTGTTGTCTTTTCTTTTCTTTTTTTTTGTATTTGTTTAACCGCTACGCCGTGTGGGGAGAACCCTCTGCTCTGGTGATGAAGCCCCTGCGAAAGTGCAACTGATGATGTTCCGGTGCGTAAAGGAGGGGCGCACGCCAAAGTGAGCGACTGCCACTGGAAGAATCTGCAAGATGTCAACCTTGTTTTACCACCCACTCGAAATCGATTGTATTACCTCCAAGAACGTGGCTCCTCGTATAAATAGGGACGCGTTATTTCCAGAGAGACCGTATTGAGTCCGATCTGCTGGCTGCTCTCTCTCTCTCTTCTGTCTCTCGCTCTCTCCAAACCGGACCACAACCAACGCCTGCAAGAAGACGTCTGGTCCCACTGTCCCTAACTAGTAAGTGTGAAGTTAGGTTACTTACAACCTTTGTTAGACACACAAGGAGAGACTTCTGCTAAATGTGAACTTCTGATGTGTAATTTCTGAGACTTGGACATTCTTAAAGTATTCTAATCACATTGTAGATTGATAGATAGATAGTTTATTAATCTCCAAGAGAATTTCACATTGTTACATGGAAGTCATCACAATGTGTATAATTCAATAAATACTCATCTGGCTTTACAGAAAACACTCACACGCTTGTGTAACAACAAAGTCTTTGGTTGCAGACAAGAGAAGCCATGCAGGTGGAGAGGAAATGGCACATTTTGTTGACAGTCTTCTTCCTGCTCATCACCTCGGGCCAGTGCATGGACAGCAAGGAGGTCAAGCAGAGAGAGAGACGGACCTTGTTGGATCTAATTCTACAGGTTATCAGAGAAAACCAGCAACGGCGTCACTGTAGCAGTGGACACTTCACCTCAGCTCAAGACGTGAAGTTCTCCTCCCGTGAAAAGCCTTTCTATGTTCCTAGGCTGGATAACAGCAGACTCATTGGTAAGCTGATAAGATTTATATTTAGCTCTTGATGATGAAAGCAGAATCCTCATTTTACTGTTGGAGACAGCTGTCATTGGTCTCGTCGGTGACGTGTAACCCACGGAGCCTAATGAAGTTGGGGTGAATCAGAACTGATTTAGAACAGAAGGACTTCATTGATCCCGTGAGGGAAATTCACATGTTTGGGAAGAGAAAAAGACTTTGGAGGATGATACACACAAATTGCTGGCAAATCTAAAAGAGACTTTAACTAAAACTAAAAACAAAACAAAAAAAAGAGTAAATATGCAGATGTTCAGTTCTTATAAAGAATGTGAATACAGAGTATGTACATGTTTATGATGGATTTATGCATTATGGATATTATTTAGGAAAAGAAATACCTGGTTTGAGTTTTACAAACACATCAATGTAGGCATGTTTCCTTACTCGTTGTGTCTCCATTCAAGCTGCGGTCGACAGGTGATTTGATCCGACCCAGGAGACGCAACATCACTTGTGAATGAGTCATTCAGTGCGATTCACTGTGGAACCTCGTGGCTCCCGGGCAGCGTCTTAAATCACGAGCATCAACGCCAGAAATAAAACAGAGGGAAGCAGAAAGAGTCAATTTCACAGCACTGAGAAAAGAAAACAGCGTATAAACTTGTAATGTAAAGAAAAAAAGTCCTTCAAGTAGCCTGAGGTGAATAGTCATGGGTGGGGTGAATCAGTCGTCTCCAGGCTGGAGGTCCATCTTTGATATGTCCTCACATTACATGAACAGAAGACACTGTGACGAGTTTGAAACAGTGCAGTTTTTCGGATTAGGCCTTATTAGTACGTGCACTGTGAGTTTATGAAGTGGACGTAACGTGTTGTCTGTCCACCATCACTATCGGTCAGATCACGTCGAGATATGAGATCAGATGCTGCCCAGACGAACGTCTCAAAGTCCTGGCACCAGCTTATCCAAGTGGTGAAGTACCTTTGTCTCAGACCACTGGCTGGAAGGAATTTATCTTTTGAGGATTTCAGGCGCAGCGTATCATTAACAAATGGTGCGTGTGCACTGCTAAAGCTGCACGGTCACGCAATGAGAGATGTTTTGAACACAATTCAGAGGAGGGAGAAACATCTCTAAAGCCAGTGATGTGCCCCCCAGAGTTTGTGTGCCCCAGCCGGTAAGTCTTTTTCTCTGGTCACGTCTGGGTTTCGTCAGCAGCTCATAACTCGAGAGCGTCTTTTGATGGGACCCCCCCGACTGGGACACCTGTCGACATGACAACTTGCCGCCGTCGCCCCCTCCCGTGGGCCACACCCCCGTGGATTGTATGTGAGGACTTGAATCGCAGCGTGCGTGGCGGCGTCCGTCAGTTCCATGTCGTCAGAGGACACGTCAGAGGACGTGTTCGTAAAGGGTCGGGGGTTCACAGGATGCCCCCCCACCCCCCACCCCCCCCATGGTCTCCTCTCATGGATTTATTCTGATCAGCATTAAACTCCCACATGATAATCTCCTTAGCCCGTTAGCGTCGCCCGCCGGTGTGTTCTGAGACATCTGCTCGTCAAAGGGGGTCCAGGCCGCCACGTCACCATTCAGGACCGGGGGCATCATTCACTCTATAAAAATGGCAGACGTTCCCGTCTTTGTTAGTAATAAGTAGTTCTGTGAAGTACGTTTGTTCAGTGTGGTTTTGGCCTTGGCTGTAAATTGATTTTAATTCTGCCAACGACCACGTCACAGCCACAGACTTGGTAGTGATGTGAGAATAAGGTTTGAGGGCTGAAACACGTGGGTCAACAGATAAGAATACAACAGATAAGTGGGAGTATAAAAAAAGTCTTATGTACAAATATGAAATGGAGTTTGTGTTGGACTATGTACAGGATCAGTGGTTTATTTTACTGTGTGGGTGCACACAATAAACGGGGGGCTGGTTTTTTTTACTATTTCTGTATAGAATGAATAGATAAAGTTTGATTTGGTTTGAACACAGCGAGGATCCTAGAACGCTCCCATCCGGGGTGGGGGGGGTTCCAGTTCGAGGTGAGGACATCATTTTTGTCCGTCCCGTCCAGAGATGGGCTGAGGGCCGTTTCTTTGCGTCCCCTTTACTGCTCCTAATCGGGTTATTGACATGAAACGATGGCGGTGAGTCAGCTGGGGCTCGCGGCCTCGTCGCCATAGCGCTGTTGTGTGAAATGTAAATATATTCCTGTGGCAAGTCAATTTAAAGTAGAACAAATCTGGAACAACCCTGTGAGTGACTCAGAGGAACATCAGCACAGCTGGTTGGAGCTGAGGTCCAACAGCTTGTGGTACGATTTCCTTTCCCAGCATG
>CAAKHB010003424.1:129459-140734 GCA_901007665.1 Aeoliscus strigatus
TGTTTGATTCCTACGAGAAAAAACAATTACATGAAAAATATTATTGTCATGACCATTAATAATAATTAGTTATTATTATTGTTGTTACGAATAATAATAATAATAATAATAATAATAATAATAATAATAATAATAATAATTTAAAAATAGTAATCATAATGAATTAAAATTGTTATATTAAAGTCAAAGGACTGATATCACTTTGTATCATCTCATATTGAACGTTCTGTCACCTGGAGTGTGCTGGCTATCGGTCCTACGATCATAGCACGTCTGACCCGACTGGGTCTGCTCCTCTGAATGCTCTCGGGGGCCTTTTTTTCTGTTTCAGCCCTGTGCAGGACCTTCTGGTCCAGTGGGTCGTCATTCCAGAACCCCGGCGGACTGATGGCCGGGACTGACGGTTGAGAGTGACACATTTCCTGGACATGTGACCTGTCAGGGAGATTAATTTCAGTTCCGGAGGACTCAAAGCAGACGGAGTTACAGTAAGTTGGTGAACTGCCTCTCAAATACCTTAATCTGGCGTGATTGCTGGTTACCAACGTGCCTGTTGCTGTGTCGTTTGTTTCTGACGGGGTGTTCGGTCTAATTGATGAAGCAGACTGCAGGCGATCCCTGTCACCTCTGGAACCTTCCTCAATGTAATGCTTCACCAGAATCTCCAGTAACGTTTTCAGGGGGGAACTCTGAACCTGCAAAGGCAGACAAGTCAGCTAAACCTTTCTAAGCTGAAATGGTGTCAAAGAGCCCCCCACTGACCTTATTGTCCCTGTACAGAGCCTCCATGTGTAGAATGAGCCTGAGCTGGGATCTGTTGTTGATGCTGGACTCTGTTCGAGGATGCTCCTCGTCCATGCAGGCGATCGTCCTCTTCAGTCCCTGCACATCAGCATAAACGCGTCATTCTGGTGCAAGTCACCGCAAATCTTACAAGAGTATTTGTCTTATTTTTGTCAAAATATAACCTCTTTGCACTTGTAATAAGACACATAACCAGAAATGTAACTTGTTTTAAACAATTTGTACTTGAAATAAGCAGGAAAAATCAAGATATTTTTTTTTACTACTACTACTACTAATAATAATAATAATATACTGGCATTCTTTCTTCTTTTTTAAGTGAAACTTTGCTTGAAACAAGTGGAAACTGTCTAAAAACAATTACATTTCCAGGTACTGTGTCTTATGTTAAGTGTTGAGACGTTTTCTTTGCTATAAATTATACGTTAGAAATAAGACAAATATTCTTAGTGACATTCTGAATGTTTGCCGTGTGGCGTTCACCCATCATCTGCAGGTAGTGGATGTAGTACATAGTACATAGTACATAGTACATTATTCACAACACTCGGATCAATAACACTTTTAGCATCGCTACATTGACCTAGCTGTTCTAGCTAGCAACCTTCTTTAGCTGTTAGCATAGCGGTGGGGGCAGGTACCTTTCGACTCAGGTATTCCCGCACCAGGGAGGCAGACACCTCTTCAACGGAACCGGACATAGCTGATGGGGATCCAGTGTCCGGTTGTTTTTGGTTCTGTTCCCGGGATGGTGACCAGCAGGAAGCCGGTGATGGGTCCCCGACCGACGGACGCACAGATTGACGGTGGACGAGCCTCAGTTAGCTGTCAGGCTAACAACATCTGGGCTGCAGATGTGCACAAGTACATGTCTTTCTTACACGTTGTGGTTGTTGTTGTTGTTGTTGTTGTTGTTGTGGAATGTAGTAAACAACAACAACAACAACAACCATGCAGACTCCCTGAAAACTTGGTATTCCATTCGGGGGCGGTGCTTTCCCTCCTGCTTCACGTCAGCGCGCACCTGATGCGCGTTCACGCCGGTTGTGTACGTTTGCATCGATTGCCCAGTGCATATTTTAGTGCTACTCAACAGATTAAAATATGATTTTACACGCAACCCCAGTTTCCCTCCATCATCTCTGACGATGGTAATAAGGATTGTAGTTCTCTGCCGAGCCACTGAGCGGCAGTATAACAGCAAACATGACGCTTCACATGCATCGTAAAGTAGAAAAACTGTCGCAACACCTGAAGCGTTACTCCAATCACTTCTAAAATTGGAACTTGCTACAAACTTTCTCTCCAACTTTTATGTTTTTTTTAAAGTAGTGACATGTGTTAAATATGTATGTACGACTCCCATTCAATCCAATAATACATAAACACAAATATGTAGTTGAAAGGAAATATCTCCACTTCCACTGGACCCATGATGGGATGCAAAAATAACGTAATAGTTCAGGAGTTGAAGAAGTTTGGAGACACTTTATTTGAAATCTCATTGAGTGCACATGTCTGTGATCACATTTCTCTCTAGTTTTAATGGTTTTGGCCAAACAGAATTGTCCACCTGACTCATCACATCCACCGCACAGATTTCACCGTAAGTGGTTTCCCCAAAACAAACACAGACAAACAGCTGCTTTTGTAGGTTTTATCAAAACATGTTCATTTATAACATACGACAAATATTAATGCAAGCCTATGTTTTATATTGTCAAACCATAAAACGGTTACCTACTGTCCAACACAACTGAATTACAAATGTATCAGGAGTATTACATTTAACTTGAAGGAGGGTGGAAAAAAGAAGCATTAGTTTGTATCATTCTTTTCTTTTTGACTTCAAAACTTCAGCGTCTGTTCGATTTAATGAAAGGTTTCTTCCTGCAATGTGCCGCTGATATGAAAATGTCAGCAAACACTTGGCATTTCCAAGTAAGTAAATATTATCATATTACTTCAAGATACCAGGGAAGTATCGCAATACTATATACTGCTATTGTCGATTACACGCAACCACATGATTACTACAGAGACATTTTCTGTTCTCTGTATGTTCGTTGTGTTGCGAGAAGTACGTGTAATTTTGGTTATTTGCATGCGCACGTTGTTGCGTTTTCAGGTGAGTGTAATCTTTCATAAAATAGTTTTTCACATACATTCAGATTAGAGTCTCGTGGGAAATAATTTGAGCTCGAATTTTTTTTTATTTTCAAGTGAAAAAACACGTGTATCAAGACGACCCTGTGGGACTGTGTAGTCCATCATCAGAGCCAAAGATACAAGAATCCTATTTCTGCTTTTGGCACAGATAATATCCTATTCTGTAACAGGGAGCGCAGCTTCACAACCGATCAATAAGTAAACAACATTTTTGCAATTTTTTTTTTTTTTTTGCGTTGTGTATCCCTCCCTTAGGAATGCCAAGCATACTGCTCTTTTCCTCCCGTGAGGGCCGGAATTTTAACAAAAGGAGTGAGAGACAACAGGGAAAGATTCCAGCAGGTGGAAGGGCGTCAGTAGTCGTAGGCTGCAAGAAAGAAACAGAAGAAGCCATTATCCACATCTGCCGGCAAGCGGACGAGGAAGAGGAGCATGCGGTCCACTTCGGAGAGGTTGAAATCCACGCGGGACGTTCTGTCATGCAGTCACACCAGTGTGGTCTTACTTTCTATTGTGAGGATGCAGGTGCTCGCTGCTGTGCCTCGGCTGTTCACCGCCTTGCACATGTACTCGCCCTCGTCCTCGGGGAAGGTCTCTGGCAGGTAGAGGCAGTACGTCTCTCCTCTCTCTATGTACTGATAGTCCTCACAGTCCTGGAGCATCTCGCCCTCAAACCACCAAGTCACCTCTGGCTTGGGCTCGCCGGTGATCTTGACGGTGAACCGAACTGGCTCCGAGTCCACGACGGATTGGTTTTTAAGAGGTTTTTTAAACCACGGAGCACCGGACCTGGCGTGATCCTCCTCATCCTCGTAGGCCACTGAGCCGTTGATGATGCTCCCCTCTTCCTCGACATCATCGTCCTTCTTCTGCAAGAAGATGACAAAGGAAGTATTACGGGGGTCTGGGCGACCTGAAACCCGGCTTAACCGTCACACACAGAGGGCAGATATGGAGGATTTACTTTTTGGAGGGCGGCGTCAATCTCCTGCTGCTCAAACTGCATTCTCTGGAGCTTCTGCTCCTCTATCCTTCTCCTCTCCTCGTCCTCTCTGGCTTTGGCCATTTGCTCAAATCTGGCCCGCATGTCCACCTTCTGTTTGAAGGGCGACTCCTCAGCCCTCGCTTCGGTCACCTCTCCTCCTTCATCCAACTGGAAAAGGAGCAGGAACCGTGAGTTTAGGTTGTCTGTCGTATCAATCTACAGATATAGGAGGATATAGGACGCGCGCCGCCTGTTGTAAAGTGTGTCGTCCTGTGGGTGTCAGGACACTTGGATGTTTACCTCCTGGAACCGTTCAGCTTCTCTCTCTTTGATTTCGTCATCGACGGCCTTCCTCCGTGCTCTCTCCATCTCAATCTTTTTCTGAATTTCCTCGTCAGTCAACTGCTTGATCTTCTCAAACTTGGACTTGAGGTTCTTGGCCTGGATGGAGCCGGTCCGTTTGAGCTTCGTCAGCTCTTCATACTCTTTGCTCACGACATCTGCGCTTTCATTCACTTCGTCCTGTGACACGGGACCATTTATTTGTCAGAGCTTTGAGTACCCACTGTGTGAAGTAATTCATCGTCCTTTGAGACGTACCTCGCCCATTTCTTGTCTGAGTTGTTCAAACTCCTGCTTCTCCTGCTCCAGTTTCTTTTTGCGCTCGTCTGCCTTGCGCCGGCGTTCAGCTTCTTCCTTTTCCTTCTGCAGCTCCTCGAAGTTGATCTCCAGCCTTCTCGGGTGTAACGCTTCCTGTGAGTCCGTCTTCACCAACGCACCTTCCTCATCTGGCCCCTGCACACGCACAAAAGCGCACATTTCAGTCTAGAAAGTATGAAGTACATGTCAATGCTCACCCCGCTAGCCACTTACCTTACAAAAAAAGTACACAAAATAACTATGTGTTGTACACTCAAGTAAATGACGGCATGCTACTATAACAGCCAAACTATTGTCATCCATTTAGAAGGCAATCTAGGTGTTTAACAGTGGTATAAATTGTGGTTTGTTTTTTGGTAAAAGTAAGTGAAATACATTTAAAAATCTTACTGTTTCATCTCCATATGCAGAGTTTTCCTGATCCAGTCCAGGGCTCTTAAAGAAATGATTTGGATTTGAGCCCAGCAGATGTGATTTGCATTACAGCAGCAGAAATGATTCATCCACATCCATCCATTTGGAAACCAGACATTAGTAACATTTAGATCTGGTCATGGAGTGTTAGTGTGATGAAGGTTAAAATAGGGGGAAAAGGAAATGATGCAAAAACCACAAGGTTTGTGGCCGATGAGTAAAGAACAATAAAGGCCTCAGCCCAACAGACGCTGTAGTTTGGGACTCACCATGCTCTTCCGAGCCTCCGCGAAAAGCCTCTTCTCCTCCTCCAGTCTCCTCTTGGCCTCCTCCTCGGCCTTCTTCTGCTCCTCTTCTCTTCTTTGGCGCTCCAGCTCCTCAAAACTGGCACAGATCTTTCCGGGTTTGCTGCCCTCCAGGTTCAGAAGGGCCATCAGGGCCTCGTCGTCCTCGTCGACGAGCTGTAAGAGCACACCGTTAGCTTAGCATCAGCCTCCGTTTGTGGAACGTACAGTTAGTGAGGTTCAGACGCAAGACGCACAGTTTTCAATGACATTTGTGTTAAAAGAGCGAAGCAGCTTCCTGCAGACGTTTAGCTTAGTTTAGTTTAGCACAAAAACTGGAAACTAACCAGGTTCGAAATCCTTGACGCTAACTGTTTCCTTCTTTTTTCCCCCTTTTTGCTCTAAGCTAAGCTAATTAGCACAGTACTGACTCAGCAATATCTATTTAACTGATGTTGTGTTATCTAAACCGCCATCACATGTACCCACGCTGCAAAAATTCAAAATCTCACTTGTCTTATTTCTAATCAAAATGTCTCATTTCTAGTCGTAAATTCTCTTTACTCTTCAAATTAGAGGCATCACGTGAAAAGGTAACTTGTTTTTAGTCAATCTTCACTTCTTTCAAACAAATATAAGCAGAAAAATCCGCCAGTTCTTCTCCTTATAATAAAAAGGATTTTTCTACTTTTTAAAATGAAAATTTCCTCGAAACAAGTGAAGATTGTCTAAAAACAAGTTACATTGTTCAGGTGATGTGTAAAGACATTTATGACTAGAAATTTTGATTCGAAGTTTCACATTCATTAGTAGTAAATGATGACCATGCTCTTCCTGGCTTCAGCAAACGCTCGTCTCTCCTCCTCCATCCTTCTCTTGGCCTCCTCCTCGGCCTTCTTGCGCTCCTCCTCCACCCGTTGCCTCTCCAACTCCTCGAAGCTCAGCCTCAGTTTTCCAGGCCGAAGCTCCTCTTTGTCCTCCTGGGATGGCTGACTTCCGTCCTCCTCTTCTCCCTGAGCAGACACGAGCATGTCCATCGTTCAAACACGTCCCGTGTCCACTACGTGCTGCTCCTGTGGTTCACCAACCAGTCCCAGCCGCGCCTCCTCGAAAGCTTTCTTCTCGTCCTGCAGGCGGCGTTTGGCCTCCTCCTCGGCCAGCTTCCGTCGGTTTTCCTGCCGTTCCTTCTCCAGCTCCTCAAACGTCAGCTTCAGCTTTCCAGGGTTGGCCTTCACCTTCTCTGTCAGCTTCTCTTCCTCTTCCTAAACCCAAATCCATGTGAGAACGCTCTGAAGCCGAATGTGAACACTGACATCTCCGTTCTTACCTGTGGCGCAAAAGAGCGTCGCTTGGCTTCCCTGAAGGAGCGTCTGTTTTCATCATACTGTCTCTTCTTCTCTTCCTCCGCCGCCTTCTTAATCTCCTCCTCTCGAGTCTTCTCCATGTCTTCAAAGTTCATCTTGATTCTGCCCGGCGGTCGTGATGCCTTCGCTGGAACCACGCGTACCATGATGGTGTCATCTCCTTCCTTAGAGACCATTTAAAGGTTAAAGTTAGGTTACTGAAGGCAGAAGATGGACTCGTCTGAGACGTTTTGGGGCTCGTGCTTCATGTACGTTATTCATCAGTCACTCCACAGCACAGAGCCCCACAGGCTGGGGACAAGAGCGTGCCGTTGGCCTAATGGCACCGTCTGCAGTGGGTCAGTACGGATGTCTGTCGGTCTGAGATAGCAGGCTCTAATTCAGTCCCAGTAAGGAGGTCTGCAGCTAATTTAGTCACAGGGAGGTGTGGGAAACAGTTGCCAGTCATATGCTGTCTACACCTGGCGGCGCTGGAAGTGTGCTGCTCTGGTTGTTTCTAGATCACCACCTCAGTGCTGCGAGACATTTTAACAGGACGCACAGATAATGAGATAATAAGAATAGGTCCAACTAAAAAACACATAACAGTACAGCAAAGACAGTCAAATGAGTGGTGTTACTGTCATGTAGATTCCTTTTTGTAGCATTACAAAACGTGACTTTGGGACTTGACACACAAATCAAAAGATTTTGATGGAAAATTGTAAATGACAGTGACCTGTGAAGAGATGAATTCTTGGTTTCTCGTGAGTTCTGGTCTTAAAGGTGAAAGGAAAAAAACACAACAGGCCCAATAAACTGAACAGCCTGTGTCACCTGCTACTGTTTTGCAGCTGACACTCAACCTTACCTCCCCTGACACTGGATGTGAACGTTTTAAGGTCTTATAGTTATTCACTCTGTCAACTGTACTGCACTTTAGGGAACGGTTGTAGTTTTAAAGTTTCACAGTGAATCAACTCAACTTGACTTGACATTGAGTTCATGAAAAACAGACGTTAATGTCATTACCTCATTCTGTCGGCAGGATTACGCAAAACTACTGGTGTTTTTACATTATATCTATATTATATTGTATTACATTATACATATTTATCTATATATACACACGCAAATACAGCGGTTTTCTATCCAAGCATTTGTTGAATATCATGTCCATGAAATCATCATTTATTTTAGCTTTTATTTTGAATTTTCTAAAAATAAAACTCGGTGTCTGATCCATTTATATAGCGGATATGGGCCCTGCAAAAAGTTGACTTCATTAGCCTTAATATTAAAAAGTTTCTCATTCTTTCTGAACTAGACGTGAATTAGGGCAAAGACGTGTCAGGTAATTATTTTTGACTTATGAATGATTTGCCTGTATACACCTGTGAGACACGAGAATACTTACATAACCAAAGTATTACTACAACCCTCCCCCAGTGCCTATACTGGCTCTATAATCATCTCCCATGCTTCAGAAATCGTGGGTCTAGCCACCCACTTACCGTGAGTTCACCCACTGGTCATGTCAGCGGTGCTACCCGTCTCTGCCAACTGTTTGGATCTCAAACAGCGCCTTTAAATAACAAATCCCAGGGGCAGCTGAGGATTACCTGAACCACTACACAACCACTAAGCTACTCTCCTCCGAGGAGCCCCCGTGCCAGGAGCTTCACTTACCTCAGCCGCTTTCTTCGCCAGTTCTCTCTGAATTTTGTCTTTTTCCATTTTGTCCTGGGCTTCCCTCTTCTTCCTCTCGCTCTCCATCCTCTTCCTCTCCTCCTCTTGTCTCTGTTTTTCCATGACTGCAAACTTCCCCTTCACGCTGCCTGTGGATTCCACGTCACACACACACACACACACACGACACAAACCCTCAGCCGTGCTCCCTTTAACCTCCCGTCGCGCTTCAACTCGCCGTGTCTCACCTGTGATTTTGGGGACGTAGGACTTCTCCACCTTTGCTGGCTTCACTTCCTCCTCCTCATCGCTGGAGGCCAGCAGCTCTTTTATCTGCGATGGATCAGATGGAGACGGCGTGGTTAGATTACAGTTTAGCTCAGATCATCTCCCTCCATCACTCGGGAGCCATGCTGGTTCCAGCAGGAACACGGTTCTAATCCCCGCTAATAGCCGTGTCACATGATCTACAGGTGTGCGCGGGATTGGCCCGAGCTGTTGAATGGCTGTAAACATGGTATCACAGCTAATCCACTCACACCTCACCGTATCGCTGCTGACATTTCTGTCAGAATGCATCAGCCTGATTTGTCCTTTCCTGTGTTATAATCAAATATTACAACTTTTTCTTGTGGCAAACACTGAATAAAATGAAAAAAAGTGGGGGTTTTTTCCCCCGATTTTTTAACTCATATCGGGCATTTTTCAGTACTTAATATGAACTGATCTCGATGTGGTGCACGAGAGAAAAAAAACACAAATGGTCACACTGGACGGGATGTCAGGTGAAGCGATGACAATGAAGAGGTGAAGCGTGGGAAACACGGTGTGGTGTGTAGAGGAAGGTGAATCGTCACCTCGTCATGCCTCATCATGCAGTGCCGGTCACACTCGGGGGTTAGTGGGGTTATCGGCCTTTGACCTGCTGCTTCCTGCGATTCCACTCCCGCTCCTTGATGTACTGCTCCTTCCTTTTCTGCTGCTCGTCCTTGTTCCTCTGCCTGCTGCGCTCTTCTCTGGCCTTCTGCATGGCTTCAAACTTGCCTGACACGTCCGCTTTTTCTTTGTTGGACTTGGGCACGTAGGAGCGCGCCACCGGCTTTCTGGATCGGAGGAGTTTCTGTTTCAACCGCCAAAAGAACCATTAGAACTATTAGTTTGATGTTTGTTGGTTTTTCGCTGCGTATAAACCTCTCACCTCTTTTTTAAGGGCCAATTCAGAGACGTTCTGGTCCTCAGGTTGTATTTCCTCCTTCTCTGAGTCCTTCTTGACTCCGTTGAGCGATTCTGATGTTTCATTTTTGTCTGTGTCGTCGTCTTTGTGTCCCACTCCGTTCATGTGCATCGCCTCCTCCCGTTCCTCCTCGACCAAGTCGTCTTTGCCGACCGCCTCGTCGTCCTCCTCGTGCGTCACGTCGTTGTCTCCCTTGTCGTCCGCGTCGCTCGTCGTTTCATGCGTGATGTCCTCCGTCTCGTGGGCGACCACAGAGGGAAGCTGCCCGACCTCGCTCATGTTTGTACCACAGTGACAACTCGACCGGCAGGATATTTCAATACCTACAAAGAAAAGAACGTGTCATTCAAGTGTTACAGTTGAATTTGCATTGCAAAGGATATAAAGCATTGAACAGTATTACACAAACTGTGTGCAGTTCTGAAACAAGATGGCCGACAAAATCTTTTTTTTTAAGATTCTGTGTTCAATTACACATTTTTATTTATTATGTTTCTGTCTAATTTAACTTAAAAAGCAGTTTCCTGTCATTTGTAAGCTTTCTCCATTATTCTAGTTTGTGCAGGGCGCTTTACTCTCGATAGGCACCGATGGTGAACATCTCCATTCCCCTGTATGTTGAGGAAGGACGCAATGGAAGCTCGCTGGCCTCTATTTTTAGCCCATTTGTGGGTCCAGGACATGTGATCATGGCTATTTCTGATGCACGATAGGCAGTTGGACAGAGCTCAAGTTGGCACCCACATGTCGCCCCACAGACCCTCAACAAAATGGACAGACCAGGAATGAGACAACTGGGTGATTAACGGTGGTTCGTCACCCAGGACGGAAACTTCTTCATTTAAGAGACTCGCCAGCCACTCTGCTGGCTGCACGTTAAACAAAATACATAAATGCCGTACTATGTCCTTTGGTGATAAGATTTCCAACAAACACAGTGACATGTGTTCACGGCCTAAACCATCCAACTGGTTCAAAAGTCTAACGATGTTAACACCCTCTAATCGAACCAAATACATTCTAACAAATCAATGAAACAGAACTGATTATCACCCCATGGTGTTGTGATCATTGACTATGTCTGATGTTGACGTCCCATCATCCTCCCCAAAAGGTTCCTTTCCACCGCAATGTTTCATGTTAGGTAATGTTGTATATTCCAAATTAAACTCATCTTACAGCTTCACAGGTGAATAAGTGCAACTCTGGAGACAATAGGTTTGGTTGGTCCAGTGACCTATTTCTGTCCTCAGCAAAAAAAGAATCAATAACTAGAGAGGGTTTTTACTGGAGCAATAAGAAACACGTAGATCACTGACTAGAAACTAATCATCGTCAGAAAGTTCATGTTTGACGTTTTACAGCACCTTCAGTTCGTTGACACCTTTTGAATGACTATTACAGTATTGAACACTCGTACAGAGTCATGTGATCCTTTACCTCTTCCCTGCTCTGTCCTCGTGCTGATCCAACAGACAGACAACTCCCTCGTGCAGTTGAACGCGGCGGACGTGGGTCTGGTCAGACGGTCGCTCGGCGGCTGCTGCTGCTTCAGTCATCTGACGTTACTTTCTACCGGATCCCGCATTCCCCGCGGGCGCACCGCACTTCAGCTGTTGCCTAGCACACGTGCGCGCGCGCGCAGGTCCATCCTCACCAGGCGCTCGCTCACACACACAGGAATGTTTGAGAC
>CAAKHB010003424.1:149779-174209 GCA_901007665.1 Aeoliscus strigatus
CCCCCAATCCCACCCCCAGGCTTCTTGGTGTGGCTCATGCATGTTATAGTAAATGCAACAACTATTATTTGTATGCTTGTTTTTTTTTCACAACTGGAATGATCGTCTCTGGGAACAAAACAAACAAAAACCCATTCTCAGCGGTGCATCTACTCAGTTGACAGGTCCTACCGAGTGGTACGATGCGGGGCGTCACATGGGGAGGTGTGCGAGCACATGCCTGTGGTGTGATCTTGCAGACCTGATCGTTTGCCGTCGTCTTTCCCTCTTGTGTGCTTGGTATCATTTCTCCTACTCACATGAATCACAAACAAATGTATGCTGACAGCGGTTCTCCATAGTGACTGATATCATTTGGAAAGTGCTTGTGGAATGTGTTTACTTCCCCCTTTTTTTTTTTTTTTTTGAAGGACCAGATAAATTACAGCTGCGATCTATTGTCCTGCAGCAGAGGAAGACGGCCGGTGTCGTGTATCACTGCGGAAATGTGTTTCCGCATTTCCTCAGGTGTGTCCTGTGTTGGTCTCAGGTTGACTTTGTCATCCTCAGGATAGCGCTTCTCAGGACCTTTCCTCCTCGGTGCTGGCCTGTGTTTACACCGCTATCTCTGCTCTGATTGGTTAATTAGCTGCTCCGTTCATCCCAGCATGGGGTCAGTGTATCCATCTGTTCGCTCCAGATTCTCTGCCCAGATCTAAGACCCACTGGTGTCGCACTTAAAGGGGACGCGAGCGCATCTGATGATATTCTCTCTGAAACTGAAGTGCTGTCTTTTTCCCAGCCCGACAAACCTCCAGAGAGCATGCATCCACCACCAGTGAGTGAAGGTAAGATATTCCATGAGATAACATGTTCACAGGGTGAAATCTAAGAGGTTGTTGTGATGATAAGCCTCTCTACTCTGTGGTTGTGCACTGTGAGATGGTGTAACAGGCCCGTTTTCAGCTTCTTGTCAAATATGTTCAGTAGTGGTCTTCATAGTTCTTGGGATTGAGGCAGTAGAGGATGGCTCCTCCGAAAGAGAAGATGGTGGACCCCCAGGCCAGACCGTAACCCCAGTTGAACTCGTGATACACTCGCAGACTGACCGTCTCGATGAATTTGATGGGGAACAGGACCAGGCTGCACGTCTGGAGCACCACTGCAAAGGCAAGGGGGGGAGGGTATGTTTCCGTGGTTCATTGGTTTTTCATCTTCCCGCTCATATTGTGTTCCCTTTACGTACCCGCAGAGAAGAGCATGACGGCCACCGGCTTGTAGCAGCGACTCCTGGAGCCAAAGCACAGGGACACCAGGGCCACGAGGAAGGATAGCTGTGTGAGGGCCGCGCCCCCCAACAGCAGGGCCAGCGTGGCTATCTGCCAGTCTGAGGCGAGGACACACACACACACATGGGTACAGAGGGAGGAGGGGTGTGGGGTTGAGAGAGGAAAAGGCATGAAATCACACGGAGATAGCGGGTGACATAGATGGCTAAAAGCAGACTCCTGTCAAAGAGCTGCTGACGGGAGGATGGAAGGATCGGGAAGAGGACCAGACCAGACCAGACCAGACAGGAGAAAAACCCACAGCTTTCAGTTAGTGACATCGTTTTCTCATGTGGCCACCCCTCAGATGAATATCTAACTAACCATCATTAGAGGAGCAAAGAAATGACATCCACTTCTAAACAGCTTGGACTTTTTTTTTGGAAAAAAACAACCTGAAAACGAAGTAACTAATGTATTAACTGAGTGGCTCACAGGTTGGCGATGGGTGGGAATGTTCTGGAATGCGAATCACACGGCAGAGCTGCGCCACAGCAATTTCTGGTAAACAACAAAGAACGAAAACACACACTCCAGCGATGGATGCTCGTGCCGCTGAGAGCGCCGGTGTGAGGTGACTCAGATAATGAGTTGCCCTCCTGCCGGCTCAGCAGCGTTCTCAGCATTACATTCAGATTGACTACAAAAAAAAAATCAACACACTACTCGACACACCGGCCGATCAGTCGCATCTCCTCTTCAAGCTGGAAGAGTGGAGACACAAAAAAAAGAGAGTAGTCTTTGTGTTTAGAGGAACAGATGTTGTGGAGGATTAATTAGGCGCACTGCTTGTTGTTGAAGATTTCAGGGTCTCTTGTCAGTTTACAAGAGGAAACAGGAGGTCTGAATGTAAACAGTTGCAGGATATTATGATTACGCTGGAGGAAATTACTTAAAGTGCAATGATGGGCAACATCTGAGCATAAAGGGGGATTGGACTCACACAGGTGATGCAATATCACAGTGAGTGGAAGTCTAAGTATACATGCTGTTGTCCACTGTGGCACCCGGGAACTTTCAAAAAGAAGCATTGCCAAGAATACTTCCTCTCTACTGAGGCAGAAAATCATTAAAACACTCACTAGAAGGGAGAAAGTGATGGAGCGTAAGCTGCTTAAAGTACAGTTCCCACTCTTGTTGGAGGGAAACTTTATTCCAGGGGCCAAGTAGCTCAAATATAAACAAACATTAACTGCTTTGGACCAAATATGGTTCAGGGCTTAGAGTTTAAAAATGGGTCCTGTCACCACAGGATGTTGGAGAGAGACCACAAAGAGCAGAGCCATCGCTGCCCCCCCCACACCCCAGCTCGCACAAACACCAGGCCCCCTTAAAGAGCGACCCCTCCATCTTTCTCCACGGTGCAGAGACAACAGCAGCGAGCTGGAAGTGTCGAAGCCCAATCATGGGCGAGATACCGTCTCCAGGTCAGTTTGCCGCCTTCAGCTCCGCCAGTCTGAGACCGAAAAATTAAAAAAAGCCTTATCAGGGCTCCAGCGAAAGAGCAGGAGGCAGAAAGTCCTCTCATCTCAGATTTGGAACAAACCCTGAGCGCCGTGCAAGAAACAGAGCCAGAGTGCTTCAAGGCTCGACAGGCAGGAAGCGCCAGACTATTAATCTGAGCCCGGCGTGATGACAGATGGAAACGGAGATACAGGACACGCCGTCCAATCTGAGCCCTGTGTGTGTTTGTCGGGGAAAACCCTTCAGGTCGGTCTGCTTACTTTAAGACGGCAGAGGAAGATCTGTGTCACTGCGGACCCTCAAGTCGATCGCATGCCGTCTCACCAAGTGTCCCGGTGACGCCCCCTGGGCGAGAAGACGTTCGCCCGAACGCCCGATTGATGTCCGATGTGTCGTTATTACAGTCTGACTCACTCGCTCCACATCCGTGCCCTTATCTCGCACTAACATGTCATCCACACACACACACACACACACACCGCTTTTGCACGGACGCTACACATTCTTCGCTTCGTGCAGGACTGTAGCTTTTGTACTTGACCTTTGACCTTCAGCCTAAGTGCGAGTGGGAAACACTGAGGTGTTGCCGTGTCATCTGCGTGCACATACATCTAGTATCTCAAGCCGACTTTATTGTTATTAAGTTACTGTGTTTTCTCTCACACACATACACACACACACACAGATGCAGACCTTGCAAAACAAGCTCGAAACATCTGAGCAGCCAGCTGATGTTTCAAACTAACAGGATTTATTTAATGCCCAGAGCATGACACTGAGCAATATTGGGGGGCTGAAGAGAGAAAGCGTGTGTGTGTGTGGGGGGGGGGGGGGGTTTAGAAACTGATTACTGGATTCAAATCAATAAGCCCGGCCAAGCACACGCCTGAGGAAATGGGCAGTGGGCTGTGTGTGTGTGTACTGTGGTATGCTGCTGCTGCTGCCGCTGACGACACAGCCTTCATGTCTTTATATGGCACCAAAGTGCACTTTGTCTGCGCTGAGAGAGGACGGGGGCCAGCGTGACCCACCGTTACTCATCTCTCAGGCAGAGAGAAAACATTTGGTCAGACTAACAACAACAAAAGTCAGCACGCACAAAGGAGACCAGAGGCAGCAAATAGAAAGGACAATTATTTATAGGCACCAAAAAGGCACCAAAACCGGATGAAGAGGCGGTCAGGGTCCCTAAACTGTCAAAAATAATCTTTAGGGACCAGTTTATATAAAAGTATCTGAATTATACTGCAATATTTTGTCTACTTTTAAATACAGTGTATTGAAAAAAAATTCCAAATTCCTCAAATTCTACTTGTTCATCTGGCCTCTGAGCAGCAGCAGCAGCTGTGGAAATGTGAACGTCTTCCAGAAACCTAATGTGGAGACTCAATTAAAAAAAAACAAAAAAAACGTCCTTGATAAAGCAAATCAGGGTTTCTGGAGTGTTTCACTTGTTTCCCTGGTTACTAATCTGCAGGCATCTGGATCTCTGGGGACTTGTCCGCCTGGAGTTGCCCTCGCTCCTTGGCCCGGCTCACAAACACACACAAAGGCTCATTTTGTGAGCAACAAAAGGCAAAATGAAACCCCAGCTGGACAGCTCCTGGTGAGGCAGAATTCCCACAAAATCCACAGCACAAATGTCACCGGAAACCACAAAGCATATCACTTTAAAAAAAAAAAAAAATCAAAAAAATTCCCTCTTGAAAACATGCAGCTTCCCAGAAGTGAAATATATGTATATATATATTTCATGTAGCAAAGTTCTGAAGTCTAAATTAACCAGGCAATAGTTCATTATAAAGTAATTACATGTGAGACTCTCCTGGCTGATGTTTTTTTATCATTCTCAACCACTGCACACTGCACATTTTCTGCAGGGACTTTTGTTATTTTATTTGAATATGAATGAATCTGTCTGCACCATCCTTTCCACAAAAAAAAAGTCAAAAGTTCTGTGCGTCTCACCGGTGCTCAGGGTGCTGCTGCAGGACCAGTCCACGGAGGACACGGGCTTCCAGCAGGACACCCACAGGGACAGGTAGTACTGGTCGTCCGCCGTCACCCACGACGGGCTCAGCAACGCTCCGGCGTCCAGGAACAGGGCGAGAAACACGCACACCAGCCCCACCAGCTTCAGCGGCGTCAGCGGGGACACCCGGACCTCCTCCGTCCCGCCGGCGGATGAAGCCATTTCTAAAGTCAGTCACTCATTAAAAAGCAGGAGAAGAAGAACATGTGTGTCGCCGGAAGGGCGCTGAGCTTCTGTGAAGTCCACAGATTCCTCCTCCTCCTTCTCCTTCTCCGTCTGTGTTGTTGTGGGTGTCCGGATGTGGAGCCACTCGCCGCCGAGTCCTGAGTCCGGTGGAAGGTGCTGCCGCCGCGGAGGAGCAGAGGCTCTGGAGCCGGGAGGCTGCAGCTGGCGGTATGACACGGTGCACCTGCTGGGTCCTAGCGCCCGTATATACCCACCTACACAACCAATGAGGCAACAACAGGGACTCTCTCTCTCTCTCTAAGAAAAAATAAATCTTATTTTTCACTGTTCAAAACACTTTAATATAATACAGAATATAACAATAGTACTAATACACTCTGGGGCTTCAGCATCATCTTCATCATCGCTTTCCCCTGTATGACACATACACACACAAGCGTGCGTATACACCATGCACCAAGGGAAGCTTATAATGCTCTTTTTTTTTTTTTACCTAATTAAACTTGCTAATTCTTGGCCCTGAGGGAAAATCTCAGAATGAGTTCATGAATACACACACACACACACACACACACACATATTCAAACTTGCCCTTTCTGAAGAAAATTAACATCAAACTATATTTGAAACTGAGCTTCACCAGCACTAATCCTCATGAAATTCCTTCAATGAAAAAAATGTTTATGTATGTATTTCTCTCTAAAACCCAATTTGAATATTTGGAGATAAGACATTTTTGTTTCGACTTTAATTGTCTTCACCTTCTAATCCACCGTGAATGTTTTATGGTTAGTTTTAGGATCTGCTGTGATGGAGTGAAGGATGCATCAAATCAATGAGTGTCTGCAAAAAGGAAACAAACTGTACCAAACACACTGGTTAGGAACCCATGTCGGCTTGAATAAAACATTACCGGCTGTGGTCATCAGGTGAGAAATGTCTCTGCAAACACTAAATCTTTCAGCTGACTGACACAGATCATTAGACAAAAGTTTCATCAGCAGAAAACACACAAATAACTCTTCTTGTCTCTCCTCTGCATCAATAACTGGCCAGCAGCACATCAGAGCCCATTAGCTGATGTTAGCAGAACTATATGCAGATGAGAAAAGTGAGGTAACACCATGCATTTATTGTTCTTTGATAATAAATGAAAGGCCAAGAAGCACAATTTAATCAGTTGTCAAAAATTAGATACATAGAACAAGATGGAGATATTAAGATAAATATTCTTCATGGCAAATAGAAATAGCTTTTTATTTACAATAAGTTCATTTCAAATAGAACACAGCTTTTCATTCATTCTAATGTACTTGTAGAAGTAATTTTTATTCAAAATTATGTGTAACGTGTCTTATATATTTCACTTTTGTTATTCCAGTGCATTATTATATTAACACAGGTAGTGATGGTGGAAACTTTGTGATCACTCTTTGTATTTATTTTATTTGAGGGGCCAAACAATGGGTTAATCCGGCCCTGGTTATGACTGCAAAGTACTTATGAGACACGCAGACTGCTTGATGAGGTCCCGTTGCATGATGCTGGTTGTGATGACAGCAGTTAAATCGCCGGACTGATCCTTTAAGTCAGATAACGGGGCTGGAAGCAAGCAGCTCCGCGCATGCGCACTTGGCCTAGCAACACAGCGGCAGCGGAGGAGCCGAAGGGACGTGAACGTGCATTCTGGGGACTGGACGCGGTGAGCGAAGTGACTGAGCTTCATTTTATATTCACAGACGACTTCGACACGACGTCACGCGGCTTCGGTCTTTTCTCGGCCTCCCCCTCGGAGGAATACGCGTCCGTTTGAATCGTGTACCGCTGGTGAACTCGCGTCGGAAGCTGAACCAACGCATCCTCCCCGGTCGTCAGTCCGCGAGCGGCGCTAACCAGCTGCAGTTCGACACCCAGGGGAGACGGCTCCCACGTCTCCAGGCCAATGTCGTCCCAGCTGCCTGGGTGTTTACTAGCGACGGCTCCTCCGCTCGGAGTGCGTCTATTTTGGGTCAAGATTCCCGTAACAGCCGCATGTGGACGAGCGGGCAGCGGCCGCCATTGGTCAGTGACACCGGTCGAGGATGTTTCTGTTCACAACAGCAACGCCCTTTGACGAGAGCCACAAAACACTGGTCAGACGTTAGTTCGAAACACTGATGTGTCCTTCTGGGCCCATTTCAGCGAGTAGTGTTACACTGTGTGTCGTAGTTTGTGTGGTTTGCTGTTTGTTTTAGTAATTGTGTATTTCAGTATTTGAGATGGGGCACGTGCTAATTAACTGACTGTCTCTGTGTGTGTGTGTGTGTGTGTGTGTGTGTGTGTCCACAGGTAAATCACCCCAAAAAGACTCAGAGGAAACATGGGGAGTGGTAAGTTTGTTTTTCCGCAGACAGTTCATATATGTCACACATTTGAACCCCCGCCCCCCCCCCAACACACACACACACTCATCGATCCCATTTCTTTTTCCTTTCCTATTGTGTTGCTGTCCAACATAGTGTGACAAACATGGTGGTGTTTGGAATGTCACTCAGCTGGTTGCGTCTGTTGCCCTGTCCCCTCCTGAGGGGTGGGTGGGAGTGTGTGTGTGTGTGTGTGTGTGTGTGGGGGGGGGTGTTCCTGTTTGACTCCCGTCTTGTGAGGATCACATCCACGAGTCACATGGATCCCAGCACATCCTAATTCAGCCGCCCACCGGTCATGTTGTAGCATCTTGTGCACAGTCTGTGTCGGATGTTTATCTGGGATATGTGGAACAGAGCGGCTGTGTCTGATTTGGTTCATTCCCCCAGTTCCACTGATGTGGAGCACGAATCGAAACGAATGAAAGGAGCTTTTGTTTTTATGCAGAAATGTGGGCACTGGGCAGCGCTCCTCTCCTCTCCTGCCTTTGTTTCGGTTCCCACCTCCTCTCCCTTTTCTCTCTTTTTGCTTTTCTGTCTCTTTCTATTCAACGTGTCTCACTCCCCTGTGAAGGAGTTTCTTTTCTTAATTGCTTCTCCTCCCTCTTCTTCCTCCTTCCCACTGTTTGACTACTGACTCATGTTGGCGTCCACATGTTATCGCGCCCCCCCCCCACACACATACACACTTATCTGGTCATCGCCCTGCTCCCAGTGTTCCTGCCGGCGGACGCAGCCCACTCTGTGCTGCGGAGGCTGCGCAGGGCCAACTTCCTGCTGGAGGAGATGAAGCAGGGCAACATCCAGAGGGAGTGTCGCGAGGAGATCTGCACCTACGAGGAGGCCCGCGAGGCTTTTGAGAACGACGAGAAGACGGTGAGGGGGCGAGACCGCTCGCGTCTGCTGCGGACGTCATAAATGCACACAGGAGTAGGAAAGTGGAGCCCCAAAGAACCCACTTAAAGGGCTAGTTCAAACATTTTAGTCTGTCACATCGTTTCCGTATGCACCTGATGGAGATCTGACCCCCACAATCTAAAATTAGGTCTTTTTGTGTCAGTAAAACCTCTCCACCATCTGTCATAAGTGCTATTTCATAAAGTCCGGTAATGAAATCCTCTGCCGGGGGAGGGGGGGGTAGCTTGTGGAATGTGGGTGTTTTTTTTTTTTTTTTTTTGATCAGGAAGTGATGATTATCAGCAGGAAGAACATGCTGGGGAGGGAGGCGCGTTTGTCAAACCAATTGGAGGGCTGGAGAGCGAACTCACACAGACGCCAAGCACAGTCGCAGTGTGTGTGTGTGTGTTTGTGTGTGTGTCTGACAGTGTGTGTTGCGTTCGGCTGCAGAGGCGCTTCTGGGAGGAGTACGTGAGGGAGAGCAGTCCGTCCGGGGGGCTGGAGACGGTGGTCGGTGGCGTCCACTCCCTCTACCTCATCGTGCCGCTGCTGCTGGTCCTGCTGGTCGTCGCCGCCGTCGCCGTCACCGTGTGGCGCTGCCACTCCCGCAAGCGCTCGCAGCGCAGCCCCGGCCTGGGACACTCTCATCACGACCACGTCCTGTCGGTGGTGTCGATGGACCACTGGGGGAGGGACTACCACCACGGCGACCAATCGGAACTCAGCGTCCACAGCAGCCCGGCCTATCCGGGCTCCGAGATCGCATCCGGGAGAGGGAGCGCCGGCGACCCTCCGCCGTCTTACGAGGAAGCCGTCGGCCACGCCGACGTGCACATAGAGACGGAGCCACCGCCGCAGTACGAGGACATCGTCAACACCAGCAACACGAGCGTCAGCGGCGGCCATAGGAAGTAAGACCCCCACCACCCCCCACCCCCGACCGCGGCGTCACCAGCCTTCTGCAGACACACAAACACTTTGTCTGGTTCGCCGACGTCCACCGTCGTCGCCAACGCCGTTCAAACTTGCACTAACATCACCGAGGTGACGTGGGCGGCGGAACGATGACGCAATACCAAATCCATCGCTCTTCTCCGCTCACGGTCCCTCGAGCTGCATCCGAGCTTTCTCACTAGCAAATGATCAAAGCCAGCAGGCGCAAGATGTGTTTGCATGCATCTGGCCTCTGATTGCCACCATGAAGCCGAGTGAAGTGTTCCTGGGGTCGGACCGATGACCTTCTCCTCCGGAGTCCTGAACTCTTCTTTGCTCAGGTTGTGAACCAGCAAACAAAACAAAACCGGTCTAATATTCAGTCTGATGACTCACGTACGTTTGACTTGTGTGTGGTTTGAACTGGTGATGGCTGGTTTTGGGTTCATGGGCGGTGTTGACACACATCCAGTGAACAATCAGGACAGGTCACACTTGTGACACGTCGCCATGGGTGATTCAGTTGGTCGTCGGTTTTCCCAACGGACGCACTGGTCCGACCTCGGCCTCCACTTCCCTGATAAGGCCTCGGGTTGTAAACGGGGCCGTGAGTGACGTGTCGTGTAAATGTGTCATATACTGTAATACCTGGTCGTGCATGTACATCTGCGGCGTGTGTCGCCGGTCGGATGCGACACGCCTGCTTTAACTGTGAAAAGATCTCTGCCCACTCTCCTCTGGAAAGATGAGGAAACGGTCCGATTGGCGTTCAGCTCCCTCGGAATGGGTTCTACGTCTGAAACCTTAAAGCGCCGTTATCCCGGCGGTTCACGTTGGGGAATATTTGTCACAACGTGGAATCTGTGTAAAAGCAACGGGAGTGGGCGTAGGGCTCATCCTGGATGCAGACGCGGGACGTTGTCTGTGGTCGTCGAGCGTTGCCAACACCAGCTTTGTTTGATGCAGTGTAACGAGAATCTCGATGCGAAGGTGGCTCGGTGAGTGACTTGCACAGGAACGTGGGACTGAAAAGCAACTAAGACAGATGCCAAGAGTTTTCAGGGAGGGAGAGAGTCTCTATTTAATGCCACTATGGACAAGGTCCATGTCAGCATGTGTAATGTATTTGTACATAAATATGTATAGTCTGTGTATAGTTACAGTGAGATTGTCGATGCATTGATACTAATGTGATGGTTACAGGCCATGAATACACAGAGGCACTTTGTGTTAACGCTCCCAATGAGCTGTTTAATTTGTACATGAACTGTCAGCGTTCACGTCCTCAGCGCAGTAACAAGGGGGGGGGGGCAACGTATATGCAACATTTCTGTGTACACTCTGAAACCAAATCTCTCAAATGTTCACTGATAAATGTTAACACCTTTAATGTCGGACACCTCACAGCCCCGGAGCACTGACCCTTTCCTGAGTTGACCTGTGAACCTCAGCACTTGCGATGACCTTGACCTGAGTCGTGCCGGTAGGCGGCAGCCATTTTGGTCAGGGCCGTTGTACGGTTACTGACAGAGCCCTGTTTTTACAAATGCCTTATCAAACAGGATGTTAGATATGATTAATTTTAAGGGAACTTGATATATAAATCCTTAATGTACAAAAGCTTCCACTAATTTGTAATAAAACATGAAACAAAACATTTGTCTAGTCAAGTATTACTCATTATTTGAAGAGTTCTTATTGAGCTGGTTCAGGCATCTGGTGAGGATGCCACCTGGCCGCCTCCCTCGGGAGCTGCTCCAGGTACATCCAGTTGGGAGGAGGCAGACCGAGGACCAGGTGGGGAGATTCTATCTCCACCCTAACCTGGGAACCTCGGTACCCCCCAGTCAGAGCTGGCTGGTGTCGCCAGGGAAAGGGAACTCTGGGTCTCCCTACAGAAGCTGCTACCCCACAACCCGACCCGGGGTAAGCAGATGGATGGATTTTTTGTTGTTGTGGTCAAAAACGTGAAAACAAAACAAGGTTATAGTACGACTTTCTTTGGTCGAAAATGTCAAAAAACATACGGCTAGTAGTTGACCTGAGAAACTGACCTTAAAACTGAGAAAAAAACAAGGCTATAGTATGACTTTTTTTCCTGCCAAAAAAGTGGAAAAAAACAAGGCTTTTTTTTTGAAAAAGTGAAAAAAACTTAAGGCTATATTGTATGACTTTTTTTGGTTGAAAAAGTAAAAAAAACTGCTAGAGTACGAATTTCTTTTGAAAACATAAAAAAAAACTTAAGGCTGTAGTTTGACGTTTTTTGGTTGAAAATGCAGAGTTCAACATTTTCTTTTAGGAAGCAGCCTGTGGCCTCATTCACTGCTCAAACAAACGGCGGTGACTCATTAACCACAAGTGACAGACCAGCTGGAACCGACAAGGGAACAACTCATGTTTACTATTGAAGCTTTAATTGATGAAGAATTGAAAGCAGCACACTCGTGTGGAAAACGCAGCACACACACGCACACACTTCATTTGGTTCCTGTTTCACCAGCCGCCCCTCAGCTTTGCCAAAGACTCGAATCTCAGTTTTGCGTGGGGGCGGCCCTCTGTTAGCTTGAGACGAACGCGACGACATGTCGACGACCTGTGGCGGTACAAACCAGCCAGCAGACGTGTTTCGTTATCAGCAGTGATTTAATCTCTTCAACGTGATTTGACAAAAACAGACGAGGAACATGGGAAGGTACCAGATTTAAAAACAATTACAAAGAACTTCTTCTTCTATCACATCGGTCTGACTCAGTCAAACAATGGACGGATGTTTTTTTCCATGGCGATGCCGAGGTCACACCCACTCCCTTGGGTCCCGCAGCACTTCTAGCATCTCAGCCTCTGGGGTACCTTTGGCAGGCTCGTGCATGTACTCCCACCTGAGGACGGAGGGCGAGTCGGTTACAAAGCAACGGCTCCTCGCTGACGTGCTTCCCCTTCTCCACGTCACCGTTCCAGCACTACTCAACCTGATTCTGTCTTGGTACCTCCTCTGCTGAGGTTCTAAGCGAGCTGAGCAGACGTCAGACAGACTGACGACTGAGAGACTGAAGGACAGAACAGGTTCTACTGTCAACGCAAGAATCAAACGTTTCAGCCGGAGGCCGTGACCCACAGCCCCAAAGTCAAGTAGAGTTTCGTTTACGCATTCGTGTCCTGCTCCATTTCTCATCTCTTGATTTGTCTCTTGACAAAAACTGTTTGTCGCATATAAAACAAAAAGTGTAAAAAAGAGGTAAGGCTATAGCATGACTTTGGTGAAAAAAGAAAATAAAGTTTTATTTAAAAAGGTGAAAAAAACGATAGAGTTGTTCTGCTGAAAAAGTGCAAAAAAAAACCTTGGAATACGTGAAAAAAAAACATGCTATTAGTATGACTTTTTTTCCACTGAAAAAGAAGAAGAATACAAAAAAAAACTGGAAGTTTCGTGCAGCCGTTGAATTTTAGTGGAAAATGTGTCTGGAAACAAACAAACCGAGCAGAGCTGGAACCAGGAGCAGGGTGAGCTTACCTGGCAGTGAGAGGGAGCGACATGAGGATGCTCTCTATCCTGGAGCCAGGAGTGGCCAGGCCGAACTTCACCCCCCTGTCGTACACCAGGTTGAACTCCACGTATCTATAACACACACACACACAGTTTACTGGGCCTCGTAGCAGCATGCTAACCATGAACATGGATTTAGGTTCCTTGTGAATTGGAGTACTGTGTATACATGTGAATTAATATACAGTTTAATGAGTAAAATACTGAAGAATTGAGGACGTTTAGACTCTGCTAATGTTTTGCATGAAATGTCTTTGTGCCACCACAAGATGGAGCCTCACTCTGTCATTCACCCACAGGTGGCGCTGTCCTCACTTCAATCCCCAGCGCCATGCTGTGTCTCTATACTGATGTGTGTGCATCTATGTGTGTGCGTGTTGATATTTGGAGGTTGGGAGTATCTTTTACCCCCCTTGGGTACATTTTCAATGTATGAAAGATGATATGTAAATAAACGCTGACTCATCATTCATTCCAGGTGACTCAGATCTAAAATGATCATGAGCCCAGAGCTGAGGAGGAAGTGATTTCCTGGACTCACCTGCCTCGTCGTACCTGCTGCCAGTCCTTCTCGTCAGCAGTAAAAGAATCATGAAGGTGCCTGCGTATGATTGGCAGGTAGCAGGGCACCACCGTGCGGGCGCAGCTCTTGACGAAGCTGAACGCCTCCTCCTGACTCGGGGAGTCCAGGTCGTCGAAGAAGATCCCTCCGATCCCCCGGGTCTCTCCTCTGTGGCGAATGTAGAAGTATCTGTCGCACCTAGAAATGAGAGTCACGGGGGAGGGGGCGGTACATCAAAAGTAAACAAAAGAAAATACCAACGAACCACACAAGTATGACACTCACAACGGCGTAGGTCCCCCCCGTAGGGGGGCGACGGAGGGTCTAACGTCTGAGTGGACGCCGACAAAATGTGTTTTTTCAACCACTAACTGACGTAGCTGCACAAACGTCCAACCTGCTGCACTTTTTCCAGTTCAAACCCACTGGAAATGACGCGCATCTACTGGTTGGACCAGCTGTCTTCTAGAAAAATCTCTGCAAAACTTGAACCGACGTCCGAAACCGGGAAAAACTACACTCGTCAGTGCTCGTCAGCCTCTTCTCTTGCAGCCAAGAACTAAACGTTTATTCAACCATCTTGTCACTGACCACTGAATTAAACGTCCAGCATCCACATCTGATGAACCCCACCCATCCCCTCGGCTCATCACGGGCTCAACGGTTCACCCTCCAACAGCAGACCTCTTCTTATCATCAGCGTGCAGCGAGGAAACACCCATTGTCGCCCACGCACAGAAGTCAAGACAACCGATGCCTGCGTGTGTGAACCACCGTACCACTTCTTGAAGTCGGGGTAGTACTGCGGATGGTGCTTGTCGCAGGCCTCCTTCAGGGTGTTGTGGAAGTGAAAAGCATCTTCTTTGTTCACGTAAACCGGCGTCAGATCTGTGCCTCCGCCAAACCACCACTGCTTCGAGCCTGGAACGCCGCACGTACAAACAAGGCTCATCATTCATCCGCGCGCTCAATGGGCAGCTGACGTCAAGTAACACACACACACACACACACACACTCACCGTCTTCTTCTTCGATCTCAAAGTATCTGTAGTTGAAGTGCACCGTGGGGATGTGCGGGTTCTTGGGGTGGATAACAGAGCTCACACCCATGGCGCAAAACGGCAGCTTACCTGAGAGGAAACGTGGGTAGGTGGATGCACATCTGCTTTGACGGTGATCCACAGCGTGTGAGTGGACGTACCGTCTTTCCCTTTGAGCACCTTCCCTCTGCTCCTCATCTGCCGGGCAGCCTCCTCCGTCAGGTTCCCGAACACCACTGACACGTTGACCCCCGCCTTCTCAAACACCTTCCCATCCTGCATCACACAGCTGATCCCCCCACCACCTGACACACACGAATGCATGTCATACACATGTATCGCAATAAGTATCATCAAAATGGATTTAAAAAAAAAAAAAAAAAAATCAAAAAAGTGAAGCACATCTTTTTATATATATTCATCACACACAGATGGATATATTTCAAGTGTTATTTTTTTCTCTTTCATTTTGATAATTACAACTTCCAGCTAATAATGAAAACCCAAACCTGCCAGTATCTATACAATTATAGTCATCAAAATGAGGAGAAACAAAAGAAATAATAATAATAAGAAACAATATATATATATATAATATTAATATGTAATCTACTGAATTGATTAACTGAAGAGAAAAAAATCTTCTGACATATTTTCTTGTTTAGGTCTTGGTGCCATGATGTCAGTCACTGGACTGGCCGCTCTGGTACATGTAGGTATGACACTTATTAAGCTTATTAGTTAAATTAGATTTGATTAGTGAAGTAGAGATCTGACCTTCTTTCCTCTCCCAGCGGTCCACTTTAAACGTCCCACCGTCCACCTCCTGCAGGGCTCTGCAGAACTCGGCCTGCGTCTCCATGATCAGCATCTCCATCCGGGTCCGCATCTCTCCTTTCCTCCGCTGCAGCACCTCGACGTCCGTGACCGGAGGAGACATGAAACCCCGGCATCTCTGCACCACGTCCCCCTCCTCGTCCGCCGTCCTCTCCTCTGATACCTTCATGGCCATCTCTGCCCGCTGGAGGTGGCTGGCGTTGGCCAGGAACCCCGCCACAGCCGCTGCAGCTGTTACCGCTGCAGCTCCGCCGAGCGCCGCGGCTCCTCGCCTGCTCCGCCCGGCTGCGGTCCCCTGGGACATGAACCGTGCGCCGGTACCCCTGGAGAACCATCTTGACCCAGGAAGAAGTGTCAACGTGTGGCTGTGTGAGGGCAAAAGCGACTCTCCCGCACTAGCAAACCCCTTTAAATGTGAAGTGAAGCACCGCCTCGACGTCGCCTGAGCCGTCCTGCTCACGCAGCAGAAAACATAAGTGGCCATTTGTTGTTACCCGCTAGCTAGCCAGCTAGCTTGTCGCTGTACGGCGGCCGCGGCTCGTTAAAACGCACTGACAAACTCCTCAGAACATTATCAGAAGTTGTTCGCAGGTGATATGTGACGTGCCTCCAAGTCCATGGTTCACCGGAAATGTCAGATGCAAATCGGGTAATGTAGTTACGTGTCGTTAGTGGCAAACAGTTTGTAACTGCGCTCAAACAGCAATACCCAGAATGCATTGCAGAACGCATGCAAAACAGTTGCGTTCAATTTCACCTCATATGCTCAGATTTCATAGTTTCATACAAGTCCTCCCGTAAACGTGTGGTCTAAAGGCGTGTTGTTAAATATGGTGTAGGGTTATATATTACGGCTAAACCAAACCAAGCAGTATTGGTAATTTTAACGTAGCTAATTATCTGATAAACATACACCGCTTCTTATCTGTACTGTAGTCCATATAGTTAATTACCAAGTATTACTGAGTCAAATTACAATCCATTTTTTAAATATCGTGCATTAAGATTACAAACGCTAGATTAATAAATATATTGTCATGTTTCATAATATGACCACTCAAGAGTTTATGTATTGTAAATTTTTAAAAAAGTTTCTTATCCTGATGTGTTTTTTTCTGTTTGTGGTTATAACGGGTGTTCTCAGGCATTGGGGTCGTGCGTGCGCATGCGCAAGTAGTAAAGCGTGTTGTCTGTCTCCATGACGACCAGCCTATTAAACCTTTTAGGTTGTAGACGGAATAGAAGCAGATTATGTGCACAGGTGCTGCCCCACAGACACAAACACACACACACACACACACTGTCAATGTGGACCAGTTCGATGGTGAAACTGACCACTGAAACCTGCTGGATGTGACTGTTTTATCGCTGTTAACGGATTATTTTTAATTCAGGATTACAAGAACCTGAAGCTGGTGAGTATATTATGACTTTTGTCTTAACATGTATTGATTATCACTTACTCCCAGTTGATCAAAATCCTTAGATGAGTGTTGCTAGACTTTAAGTCACACAGTTCACCTTCCTAGTTCCTCACCCAGTTCCTTTCATTTTTATATATCACGGTGTTAAACGTGCACAGGATTATAGCAGCCTGCAGGAGCGAGCGAACATGGTTATGTCACAGCAACCCTGAGTTTGTTGGTTTGTCAAACTCATCACACATGATGTCAGACAGACACCTGCTTATCTATAAATTTACAATGATTGGTTTCTGTTAGCAGGTGACAACAAGCAAATGACACAGTCTGAATACAGTATCACCCAGTGTGTGAGGCCATATGTCATCGGACTCTTGTGGAGGAAGAGTCGTCCCACGGTTTCTGCTCATGACAGTGAATGTCAGAGTTCCAGTTTCCTGCTGGTTATATGATAACAAAACTGGTAAACACTTAAAGAGGTGAAAAAAAGAATTCAAAAGGTCATAGCTCTACCACAACATAGCACAGCTATTTTTCAACATCTAATTTGAGAGCATTAACTTCTCATCTTAGAAAACAACCACAGGTAACACGTTAGCCAGTGACTGTTTTTTCCCTGTTTTGTGCCCAGGAAACAAAGATATGTTCACTTTACAAAGAAAGTAAATACATCATTACTTAACGGTTTTAGAGCTGAGCCCTCTTATGTCACCGTAGATGAGATTGGCCGTTGGGGGGTTTCATAGCATCAGTGTCAATCAATGACCGGCAGCTGGCGAACGCCATAGTGGTGAATATCACTATGACGACGCAGTCCTTCATACAACTACTACTACTACTAGAATACTGTTCTTGGGAAAATGATTCCGATTTCCTCTCTCGTGTCGAGTCTGTTATCTGTGAACCTTTTGTCAGTGGTAGATTATGAGTGATGTGACTGGTACAAAGTCCCAGGAGGAGTACGAGGACGACTTTGAGAAGGACCTGGATTGGTTGATCAGTGAAGAAGAGCGGAGAGAGGACCAGGTGAGTCACGCCAAGAGGCTGACAGCATCTTCTGTTGCTGTGTACTTCAGGTGTACACTCCTTTATGTGCTACGATATGTGAAACGACACTGGAATCTGTGTAACTGTGACGGTGTTACCCGAGCTGGAACATCTCAGTCAAACCCACTGACATACTTTCACTGGGCTGCTGCTAGGATGCAATATTTATGAACGCACGTACACGTGCCTGTTATCACAGCGGCGCACGAGCCGATTACCTTCTTATGTTTCTCCATCACTGGATGAATGTTGGATGTTGGGTCAAGTCGTGTCTTCTCCACCCCACAGGATCCTGACTACGATGACATAGAAGCAGACATTGACAAAGAACTGGAGGAGGATGAGAGACTCAAGCGAATGAAACAGAAGGCGACAAGCCGTAAGGTGGAAACGAGAATCCACAGAATGGAGGAGCTGGAGGACGAGGACAGGTGGCCGTCGCCCATGGAGCCGCTGGAGTATGACTCTGATAGAGACAGCCCCAGTAAGTCCTCGACGATGGTCCCACCTCCTCCAGGGGTGGATGACCAGACCGACGAGGAGAAGAAATACATTCTGGAGAAGATCCAACAGGCCAACCGAGAGCTGCAGGACCAGGAAGCTCCGGATATGACACGGCGCAGGCGGTTGCACTTTAACGAGACGCTGGTGACGCTGGTGGTGCCTCCGCTGCAGTTTGAGAAAGACGGCGCGAGCAGCGGCGGAGGGGTGGACGTGGAGAAAGGGCCGACAGACACAGAGGCAGAGAACGAAGTGTCGGGGAGGTTGTCTGAGCTGAAGCTCTCCGCGCAGGACGAAGGTCAAGGCGGATGTGGGGGCGGCGAAGGAGGACAGGGCCGAGTCCTCGTAGAAAAAGACGGCAAGTTCGACCTGGTCAGTTTGAAAGAGGTGGAGAGTCAAGGTCTTCTCCCTCCACTGGCAGCCAGCCCCAGAGTCCAGGAGCAGAACACGAGCCCCGGTAAGGAGCGTCCCAACGCCTGCTCCCCTCCGCTCCGGGTCCCCCGACCTCCAGCCCAGCCGAGGAACAGGCCCAGCTCCGCCAGCCACGGACAGAGAGACGGCGAGAGGAGGGGCGCCAAGCGGCGGGTGCAGTCCGCCACCGGGACGCCCTGCCAGGCCACATACAGGCTCTCTCCTCAGCAGAAGGAGCTGCTGCTAAAGGTCCAGGAGAAGAAGGAGAAACTGGCCAGAGAGGTAGGAGGCACACAGGACACACACTCCCACACTCCCACACGCAGCGTTTTTTCAACCCCTTCCCACCGTGCCAGGCAGAGGAGAGGAAACTGGAGGAAGAAGAGCAGAGGAGGCAGGAGAACGATTTGGCGTTCAAGGCCTGGCTGATGAGGAAGAGAGGACAACTGCAGGAGGAGAGAAGAATCCACCAGGCTCGGGAGATGGAGAGAATGAATTCGAAGGTAAACAGACTCTGCAAACGGTCACAAAAAAACAAACAAACAAAGATAACAATATGGACGTCATCGTCATATCAAGGACTGTGTCGTGCAGAAGGACCCCAGTGACCCCGAAGAAGCTTTCCGACTGTGGCTGCAGAGGAAGCGGCAGCAGCAGCAGAGGGAGAAGCAGCTGCTGGAGCTGAAGCGGATGGAGGAGGACACCGGGTACCTTCTGCGCAGCCGCGAGGAGTGCGAACGTGCCTTCAGACTGTGAGTTCGCGTCGCCTCCTGCTGGTGGAACAGACAATGACGCACTCATTTACCATTTCACCAAGTAAATAGAGTTTTCATTTCTCTTGTCCTCATTTCAGGACGAATATAAACTCAAGGTTTTAACTAAACACCTTCACATTTCCAGACTTTGTGTCACACTGACGCGTTTTGGTCCAAATCTAAAAACACAATAACGAGCTGAAATGAGACATTTCCTAAACGTGAACGCTAACGTCTCGGTGCTCTCCCCCCTTCCTCAGGTGGCTGACCCAGAAGCGAGCGGAGAAGCGTGCGCAGCAGCAGGCGGCGCGCGAGCGCTCGCGCAGGATGGTCCTGGAGGAGCGGCGCGCACGGCGCATGCGCGACCTGATGTGCACAGTCAACGAAAACAAACCGTTCCGGTTCAGCGATCAGCTGATCTACCGCTTCTGAACCCCCCAGTTTCATCCGACGTAACGGCTCCCTCAGTGCTGTTACCTGTGTAACACAACGTTTACCACAGTGACTTCTTGATAAATAACTCATCATGTGAGGAGACATGTTTTATACGTATTTATACTTTTAGGCAGATGCACTTTATTTAAACGTGTCTTTTCAAAAGTGCAATGCTGGAACACAAAAGATGTATCTTGTATTTCTTTTTATGAAAAGAGTGTCTGGGTACATTCAATTCTACGGCGTTTCAATCGATTTAAGTGCGAAGGAATGAAATATATCGCTGGAATCGACTTCTAATTCGGTTTATGTGATCGAGCAATGTAAGTCACTGTTGGGATGATCCTCCTCTGGGGAAGAATAAAAAGAGTCCACTGGATGGATGGATGGATGGATGGATTGAACATTGTCTTTAATTTATAGGCAAGTACGTTTTTCTGTGCTACAGCATTTCATCATTAAATATCAGTGAAAACAAAAGTGGCCAAACTCATGTAACAACATGATCAATCTTCTGTTGAAGCAGTCTGAAAGGGTTCGACACACAAAACCGCCGAACCCCTCCTTTAGATTTCTTTCCATTGGATTTACAGTGCACGACTCTGTCATCAACAACAACAACAACAACAACAACAAAAAATTTATAGAAAGACCGTACAAATATGTATTCCTTGAAACAGGAACGAGTGACATCTTTTATGAAAAAGGTTGCAACAGTAGCTGTGTGAGACATAAATACGAGTATAGTACAAACACACACGCGCCGTGTCCTTATGCTGGAGAACGCAGGAGTCTCCTCCGTGTGACCACAGGGAGGAGACTAGAGGAGAAGTGGACAAAGTAGTGACTGAGAGCGCTTTCAGCTTCAGACTCAGAGTGCATGATTGTTAAATATTCAGCATATTATAACACATCTCTTTCTTTGAATTCTTTGCAATAGTGCTATTTGAAGGTATCTAAGATAAAACAGTGCAGTGTATATTACTGGCACAGGAAAAAAAACAGAAAACAAATCTGGACTGACATATTTGGAAAGTTCTTCTGACCAAACTGAACACTGAAATCTATGTACTTTTAATGAACTTATGCACTGTGCCGTTTTCTCTTCGGCTTCTTCACAGTTCTGTGAAATTTGAAACTTAACTTGAAATTAATACTTTGCTTTTAGCGAAACAAAACAGAAAAGAAAACAAATACATTGGACTTTTTCTTAACTCAAGACAAGTGAAAGTAAACTCAAGTACTGGCTCGTAGAGGAACACGGAGGAAAAAAAAAGACAACATTATTAATCTTGCACTTCAAACAGTACAAAAATAGAAATGTTCTGATTTCATTCAATAAATAAGAGAAAATATATCGAAGGGGAGGGAGGAGGAGGCGTCTGTCTGTTCCTACAGTTCATCTTTCGGGTTGATGCCGAGGCCTTGACCCCACACGGACTGGGTCTCCAGGGCCTGGATCACCTCGTCGGCCTGCAGCCGCTCCTAGGAGCGACAAAAAATGGAGGAGAGAAGTTTCAATTTAGAAAAAAACAAATACTGTCTGATTTATCTGACAATACTTAATAAATGAACAGTGAATGTATCAAAGAAAGAATTTTAGTGTCTCACTCTGTTTGGAGCTCATAGGCTGTATAAAAGAATATGTAGCTTTTCAAGTGAAATGCCCCCGAAAGCTTCAAGTCTACTGAACGGAGACACACAAGGTTTCTAGCTTGATTTCATTTCGCTTTAATTCTCCTGACAGAAAGTAGCGTACCAGTTCTCTGAAGAGCGGGTCCAGCGTGAACCACAGCGCCACAGCACACCTCTGCCCCCTGGTGACGGCCTTCACGCCGTGGGGATTCTCCCCTCCGGAGGAGAAACCCACCATCCTGCCACACTTGGGTTTGACTGACGCCTGGACACGGTCGATCAGCAGCAGATGTGAAGTCCAGTTTACTGTTGTTTCTCAGATATATTTACAGACGTGGACTTACCGTCACTGTTTTGGCGTCCATTTCTGTGAATATGAACTCCCCACCCTCAAAATCTCCGTTGAGATATAACAGTGCGCTGGAAGTGAACAGGAAGAACAGGTGGGCTCAGAACGGATCCGACAGTCGTGGAGTTCACCTGATGAAGACGCCTCATCCAACCTGTAGTCTCTGCACGTGTACGCCGGCGGCTCCTTCCAGCATTCGTTGGCCTCGGGGTCGAGCAGACAGTTGTCAGCGTGGATGGGATGGCTCAGGTCGTTCCTGTGCTCCTGCTGGCCTGTGAACACACAACCGATGGATACAACCGATGGATACAACCGATGGATACAACCGATGGATACAACCGATGGATACAACCGATGGATACAACCGATGGATACAACCGATGGATACAGATCCCCAAGGGAGGTCATAATAAGGGTTTCTTTAAATTATTATTATTATGATTAATTAATAAAAATACAAATAATTATTGTATAGTATTGTATTGTATTGTATTGTATTGTATTGTATAGTATAGTATAGTATAGTATAGTATTGTATTGTATTGTATAGTATTGTAATGTAATGTAATGTATTGTATTGTATTGTAGTCAACCCAAACAGCAAGGAGGAATAAAAATGCACTCCAAACTAAAGCTCAGGCCTCAGGAGGTTGAATATGCAGTCGTGTCATTTAGGCGTGACTCAATCAAGCAGTGGATTTAACCAGAACGTTTTTAGTGTGTTTAACATCTGTGAGTAACCTGTTATGGCCGTCCGGCAAACCAGGTGAGTGTAGGAGAAGTGCAGAGTGGAGTTGAGCAGGAAGTAGGACTCGATGATGCGTCTCGCTCGCTCGCTGACGTTGTAGAAGAGACGAGCGGCGCTCATCGGCACTCTGCCCTCGAAGCCGTACTGCAGCAGAAGAAGGCAGCAGAAGAACGTTGAGCGGTCGGAGAATGAACGAACGGGAGGCGTACGCACGTCAGCGTTCGTACCTGAAGCGTTTTGAGGACAGTGGCGCCTTCAAACTTCTCGTTGGGCGTGTGCGGAGACGTCCTCCCTCTGTAACCGTCTCCGGCCAGGGTGACGGTCTGCTCAAGAAAACACACGGAACGAGCCTTTACTACCACCTCACGGACGCAGCTGCCAAGGAAAGTACAAACCTCCAAGTCGGGATTTGACTGGACGACGCCCTTACGTGAGCCAGGTGTCTGAGGTCTGAGCACTCCTCCTCCGATATGACGTGGTCCAGCAGCACCCGCTGGGTCCCGTTCAAGGCCAAGGAGTTCTGGACCAGCTGCACGCCGTCGTACACCAGTGGACCACCTACACACACCGCACAGCAGCAACCTCACAATGCAGCAGCTTCCTTTGGTGATGACGGTGGGAGGCTGGCGTTTCTCTCTCAAGTGGAGGCTCACCTTCTTTGAGCTGCTGTGGAGCCACGTCCGTGACATTCTTCTTCTCCGAGATGGGAACGTACTCCATCCAGCCGTCGGTACCGGAGGGAATCCTGAAAAAAAAAAAAAAAAAAAACAGCAAGAGAAGTGTCATTGTGCTGTGACGAGCATATTCCAGCGCTGAGTCTGAGTTGCCTGTTTACCTGTCGGAGTTGTCTCTCCCTCCTGTGCTGCTCCAGTAATTCTGTGACATAAAAGTGGTACATCCTTTTATTTTATTTTATTTTATTTTATTTTATTTTATTTTATTTTATTTTATTTTATTTTATTTTATTTTATTTTATTTTATTTTATTTTATTTTATTTTTTGTTCATTTACAAATCAATTTAAACTACAAATAAAATTAACATTCAATCAAGGCATTTTTTGTAAAATGGGACTGTGTCTTACGAACAGGGTCCCAGTCATTAAATAAGACACAGAGGCATTTACACAAACGACACATCAGGTACTGGTACACAATCAATAGATCTGAACCGATGAGTTCTGAGTTCAACCAGCAGGGGTCGCTGTTGTTTGTGGTAGAAACTGTCACCACACGTCCCAGACGTGGACCGACTCACATGTAAACTGCCATTTCTTTCCATTTACAAATCCAACCCCAAAAAAACGGACTCACTCCCTCCGTGAAGTCGGCCCCCATCGTCGCGCTGCCGATCAGAAGCAGCTCCAGCTCCTGTTTGTGCCTCCTCAGGTACCACGCGGCGTCCTGTGGAACATCGAACGTGTCACAGATACAAACGTGACTTCTCTGTGGACAGAGGAGCTCATGTACCTGAGGGGGTCCTCGCTCCCTCGTCTCCCCTGGAGAGCGACAGCCCGTCGGTCTGATTCTCCTCTGGGACGTTTCACTACAGTTTGACGTCAGGTCTGATTGTGACCGACGGACAGACGGACGGACTGAACTAATGTTTTCACTATGACGTGTTCGGTCTGTGTGCGATCAAGTGAGGATGGGTTGTCGAGGAGCGTGAAACCGGATCGACCAGTAGCTTTCTCTTGTTTAACAATCTGTTCCAGCGCCCTGAGTACAAACTGGCTGTTCCGGAGCCTTCTGTGGGCGCTGTGACATGAATGAAAGGCAGGATTCTTTGGCAGGGAGGCCGGTCGGGTCTGGCACCGACATCCAACGGGCCCTGAAAAGGATCTTCCCGACGATGGAGTGGGGGGGGGGGGGGCAAACTCGGGGCTAATGATTATACTGTAAACTGATGGGTCTGGAAAGACTTGA
>CAAKHB010003428.1:0-14823 GCA_901007665.1 Aeoliscus strigatus
GGGAAGGAAGGGAGGACAGAGGGGTGAGGAGGGAAGGAAGGGATGACAGAGGGGGTGAGGAGGGAAGGAAGGGAGGACAGAGGAGGTGAGGAGGGAAGGAGCAAAGATATGGGCAGAGGAGGCTGTGACAAAGGAGGTGAGGAGGGAAGGAAGGGAGGACAGAGGAGGTGAGGAGGGAAGGAAGGGATGACAGAGGAGGTGAGGAGGGAAGGAAGGGAGGACAGAGGAGGAGAGGAGGGAAGGAAGGGAGGACAGAGGAGGTGAGGAGGGAAGGAAGGGATGACAGAGGGGGTGAGGAGGGAAGGAAGGGGTGACCGAGGGGGTGAGGAGGGAAGGAAGGGAGGACAGAGGAGGTGAGGAGGGAAGCTGGGCAGGTGCAAGGTCTGCTGCTGCACCAGTAGAGGGCAACAAAACCACATAGAAATTACATCTGCTGCAAGTTGAATCAATAAACCTTGTTTTGTATGTATGCACTGTAAGATTTAAATTTTAATGTATGGACTTGAGGAATACATGCACTGTACGATTTGACTCCAGGAAAACATGTACGGTCTATGCTGTAAGATTTGACGTCATGACCGTCTTGTCCGAGCACGAGCACTCAATCAAGAATTTAAATGTAAAAATAAACCTAATTTCAAATTTCCCATCTTATTTGTCTTGCCCATGCTTCTTGGCTCTCCTCGTCCCTTCTTCTCCCTCTCCGCTCGACTGCACACAGTCCAATTTTTCATCCAACGCCCCTAATAAATCACTCAAGCTTTCATCTATTGTTATTGATGAATGACCAATTATTTGTCATCTAATCCGCTGACAAACGATGACCCGGAGCAACTTCTCGTCCTCCCCTGCAGCAAGTGATGGATTGTATCCTTAAACTGTTATTACATGTATAATACGGCGCTTTATGTCTGTGTCACACAGGCAGGTTCTGCCCCCTAAATGAAACACAATCTTCAAGAATTATACGCCACAGAACATAAACCATCCTGAAATTTACCACGAAAATCATCAACTTTTCAAAGTTTGGTCCCAGTAGTTTTAACCTGTGTAGCCTTAGCGTGTGTTATGTATTATGTTATGTTATGTATCTATTTTTGATAGATTGGTTATTAATCATGTTTATATTTATGTATGTTAGTATTTCATGAGTGTTATTTCCATATTTCATGTATGTTATGTGTACTTTAATTATGATATAGAATATTTGAGGATTCTTCTTCTTGAACAGGAACTGCATGAGAGTGTGAACCCCAAAATTGCAAAGATCATTTCAAAACTAATACTTATACGACCTATAATTTGAAGACCTTAGTTCATCTGTAAATTTGTGTATTTCTTCATTGTCTGGTGTACCGTATATGTTTTGAATGAGATAAAGATCTGTTAAGTCGAAGCTTATGTAACAAATCCAAAAATTCCCAATCCGGTCATATTTGATTCGGCCACTGGGTGTCAGTATTCCACCCCAGAGTCTTCCTATGGCATATAATTCTTTCTATATTAAAATTGTAAATGCCATGCTTGAAAATAAATAAAATATTGTCTGTTAATCATTATTGCATTTCATAAAGCATGTTCATAAACTGTATAATTTAAATATTTATGATCAATAATTAGTATTTTTTATTGTATATTTATGTGCTTCATGTTAAATCATGTGAAATAATCACATGAAGATCATGATGTGCCGGTATCTTAACCGTCTGCAACGTAATTACATACAATAATAGTGACTCTGCAGTTTATCATCCTTCATATAATTTTTCTCTCTAGTTTTTTTTTCTGTTTATCTATTTTTCCTTATACATACATATCGTTAATATCGCCATATTAATGGCATATTAATATTGTTAGTGGATTATTATCCATTATCTTATCTAGTTATGACCTTTTTGTATTTATTTAGATGTTACATTAATAATGTAATTGTCTTTTAGTTGTAATAACTACATTTAGCCTATAGAGGTCAGTGCTGTCACACATACAATTCCATTTTGCTATACGATGTACTGTACTTGTGTTTAATAGCACTAACTGAGAGCTGGTAGAACATGTCTTATGTAATGTTCCAGTATCAAGGCCAGCAACCGGCACCATTCTCTTATTCAGACCTTTTTTTTTTTTTCGTTTTTTTGACCCAACACAGAAGAAATGAGACAAGTGCTAATTCACAGACTCAATGCCAGGTCCCTCTTAATATTCGATCACATATTCAAAGTCAGTGTAAATAAAACTTTATCAGATTGAATGCCATCATTCTGAAAGATAGTTACTTCAGACAAGACCCTCAAATGCAACAGTGTGCTTCTCCTGCTGTCTGAAGTCTCCCAGTCTCATTTCATTTGTCAAGCGGCTACTTAAGAATATAAGCTGCCACCCACCCCAACGCACACACTCACACGCACGCCCTTTATTTTTCCAAGGACATATGAGCTCATGCTGCCTGGCCGGATGCCTGTCGGAGAAGGAGGAGCAGCCTGAGGGTTCATTAGGTACATGACATCACCACTGGCCAATCCACTGCTCCCCGACACGAGCTTTCACAGTGGTCGTCCGTCCCATAGTTCATCAGGTGAACTCAAACAGGGGTCGTTGGGTCGATAGGCCTCCAGTGGACATGTACAGTTGGAGGAAGAACCCTCCCATCGCTCCTGAGTAAGCAGGGAAATGTCTCCTTCTGTAAACTAACTGGTAGTTTGAAAGGTCTCTGTTCTCTCTTTTCGTTGCCAAAAATCAAGTCATGTGGTTTCTCCTTCATTCACAAAAAAAAAGCAGTCCTGTTAGCATATCTGTTCAAGGTTTTTTAGCACAGGTGTTTTTTACATGAAGTCGATCATGGAGAAAGTTAGGAATCTATTAGAATATTTTCAACATTTAATTTTGTACTTCATATAGATGTGCAAACTTGACATAAAGTACATGTGCAACTGATCAGTGCGCCACAGTTATGACAGGTGTGCAGAATGTGCCCCCCTCTGGTATTTGTATTTAAGAAACATCATAGCAAAAGGTTTCACTAAAAGAGTTGTTGTGTACAAAGGAAATATTAAAAATAGAGGCCTATATTACGCGCCATGATGGGCGGAGTCTTATCTAACTGCCACCCAATGACTGACATGCTCTCCTGCACCTCCCCTGAAGCGCTACTGCCAGGGGTAGGTGGGTGGGTGGGGGGTGGGTGCAGGCTCGTGATCACTCTGGTTTAATAGCATGAAGCGATAGTTAGATCAGTGTTGGCAGCGGCTCTCTCTGTTTCTCCCCGGTGTTATCGAGCAGCGTGTTTGGAGTGGCGATGACAGTGCTGGCACAGGCAGTGAGTGCTGGAGGCTGGCCGTACACACAGTGTGTGTGTGTGTGTGTGTGTGTGTGTGTGTGTGTGTGTGTGTGTGTGTGTGTGTGCGTGTTGGTGTGTGGCGCCTGACTGGCTTTTGGCAGAAACGCAAGGCAGAAGCTCGTTGAAATGGATGAACTTTATAATTCTTTCAGTCCGACAGGAAAACAGTGCGCTAACATGAAAATATTATTCCTCTGTAGTCTGTGATGACCTTTGACAGCCTGTTGCATAGAGATGTGTCCTTCTGTGGTGAGGCCGAAGCATGTGTCAAATAATCCAGGAAGATTTTATGAAGAAATATGGAGGTTTCAAAGCATGTGTCGAGTAATCCACTTGTAAGTACTTGCAGGTACTTGTCGAGAAATATGCAAATATGAGAAATATTGCATATGAGAGGCAGAGAGGCACAATTATTCAGTGAGTTGTTTAATTTTCAGCCTGTCATGGAAGAAATCTGTTGTAGAACCATGTTCTATGTGTAATGATACTATCTGTTCCTATAGTGATGTCAGCTAATTGTGTAGGATTTAGTGTTCTGCTGCTCTGATACACACTCTAATCCAAAAGGTGGCAGTAATGCACCTAAATTGAGGTTGAAGACAGGTCGGCCCGCAGCCATACTTGAAGAGTTGCTTGAAGCTTCTGAGAAAAATTTTAGATTCATTTTGTTTCGAATGCTTACTGTGTTTGCCGGAAACAAACTATTTCACGTCTTAAAGAAGCAATGCTGCTTTTCAGGTTTCAGGTTCTTTTCAGGCCTTCAGGTTTGACTCAGTCAGCGATAATACAACGACGCACTGACATAAAATAGGAAATTGACTATTAACAACACAAAATAATTAGAATGAATTTTTTATTCCAAAAATTCTGCTAGTTTTTCTGAATTAATCAAATAATTGTCTCATTAATTCCACAAATACTTCTAAAATTAAGAAAATAAAATTTTTGTCAACATTTTTTTGTCAAAAAATTCAGCTGATTTTCAAAAAAATAGATACAGATACAAGTGACAGAGTCGTGTACTTTGTCCACACTGTCCCCTAACACGTCCATCCTGAGTGTGTGTTTGCAGCTGTGCCTAGATTATCTGCTGGCGTTGTGGTCGTGCGGTCAGGAGGGTGTAATCAGCTCGACCCGCTGGCCTGCTGTGAATGCTCCGTGTTTGTCGCCATGTTCCGGAGCGTATTAAGTCGACCACAGGCGTTTTCACACTGCGGCTGTCTAAAAGTCAACTGCAGCGTGAGCTGTTGAACGGGACGACAAACTGTGTGTTTTAGTGTGTTACAGGAAAGTGAACTTAGTATTTGATGCCCAATGTGAATCAGAAGATCAGAAGAGACAGAAAACAAAACACGAAATAAAGCCATACATGCAGTAAAAAATGTTTTTGATCATAAAATATTTAGTTTAGACAGAAAGCTCCTCCCTTAGTGATACAAGTAGTGCAGTCGTCTGCCAGCACCCTGTAATCCCCATTTGTGCCAGCAGAGGTCGCTATTAATAAGCAGACTAGCTAAAGCTCTTGCATCAGAACAATCTCGCGCATGAATAGTCTAAAAAAATGTAATATTTTAAAAAACAAAAACTAAATGGACTAAAGACTAGAATTAGAAATAAATTAGATGTATTTTTTTGAATGACCAAAACTGGTAACGTATATAAATATTAGATTTCCAACAATCATGACAGAAAACCAACTTTGATCTCCTCCTCACCATGAGCGTCACACACAGTCTTTTTTAGTCACGAACACTTCTAAATTGTTTACTTCTTCAACTGAGGGAACATCATATCCACATCAAGGTCTCAATTCTGCTTCACGTTTTTTAGGCTGCGCAGATGGAATTTCAATTTTCTATTACAGTGATGGAAGTAGTAACTGCCAGTGCTTTGAACAAAAGCACTGGCAGCATGAAAGCAGGCGCAGCATGTATTACTAGCTGTTCTCCTTGTTGGCTCTTATCATAATTGTGCTCCTGTATGAAAAAGTAGACATTGTTCAGGCAGCCCTCCCCAGACAGATACAGTTTTTAAAGAAGTGTTTAATATTCAGATCTTTTTCTTCTTGAAGACAGATTGAGGCCAGGTTGGAGTCTCTGTCATCCCACGCTCCCAACAAATCATCAGCAGGGGAATAAGTGTGATTTCATCTCCAGCGGTAATTGCCAGATATTAACTTCCCTTCAACCAGGACTAATTACAGTCAGTCAATCCTCCAACTGGTTCACGTCATTGAGCCTAATGACGACAAACAAACTCATCGGGTGGACGGCGGGTCAGTGCAAACATCTGCTCGTTCGTTCATCATGACCTTGAACGTGATGCTTGTTTACATGAGTGACAGCGTCTTCAGCTGTTTGACAAATCAACACCAGAAAAAAAACATGACAACGCTATGTTCAGTAAAAAAATAAGCCTGGAACCCTTCACTCATGCACATCTGCAGGACTTGGGGTTCCATGAAAATCTAGAAAGACCTTCTTCATATATATATAAAATAATATTTATCACTGCATTTTCAATGCAAGTGTTTACTTCATTTTATCAACCTTTTGGATCCATCAGCTCCAGACTAAGTTTCCCAAAGGACTTAATGAAGAATTGTTGTTGGGGTGTGTTTTTCTCAATAAGTCTATGTCTAACCTTGAGCGTGCGTCTTATTTATTATCCATATATAGTTGTGTTTGAATGCCATCCACTGTGGCTCGCTTATCCGGCCATGGAATGTTTGTCCTTTTGATTTTGTCTTATGTATATTTTCTTCATATTTCACTGTGATCTTATGATCTGAACCTGTTTACTCCATTGTGTCTTGTATCACTAAATCTTTACTATTATATGCATGTGAGTAGATAACATATGCACGTTATCTATTCACATGCACACCCGTCACTTCGTGCTCCAAGTAGTGCGGTAGTGGGCCCGCATCCTGTTATCCTCCACTTGTGCCAGCAGAGGTTGCTGTTTCTTATGAAAACCTCAGCCAGCACTTGCACTCAGAACATTCATTCATTCATTTTCTGCCACTTAATCCGGTTACGGGTCACGGGTGTGCTGGAGCCTATCCCAGCTGTCAACGGGCAAAAGGCGGGGTACACCCTGGACAAGTCGCCAGCTCATCGCAGGGCCACATGAAAGACAGACAACCACTCACGCACGTACACACTCACACCTAAGGACAATTTAGAGTGACCAATTAACCTCAGCATGCTTTTGGAGGTGGGAGGAAGCCGGAGTACCCGGACAGAACCCACGCAGACACAGGGAGAGCATGCGAACTCCACATAGAAAGATCCCAAGTTAGCACTCAGAACACATAGCCTGAATTACCTTTTTTTAAAAAAGACTTATCAAAACGTTAAGATTTAGACCAACAAATTAAGAAATAAACAAAAGTTAGAACGTTTGAGAAACTGAAACGGAATAAATAAAAGTTAGAACGTTTGAGAAACTGAAACGGAATAAATTGGATAATAATTAATTCATCTCCATGGATTTGCGTTAACTACAACGTTTCGAAGGTGTTTGATCGGCCTGAGAGAGAGAGAGAGAGAGAGAGAGAGAGAGAGAGAAAGCCCACAAAGAACAGATAGATAACATGTTGTTTTCACCCCAAAACGCTGAAATAATCAGCTCTTTGTTGTAAATTTTGTATTGTATCTTAGCAACCTGATGACTGTAGGACCTGTGAGTCGTGACCTCAAAGAAGAATAAAAGACAGCGGTTTGATGTCACTGGCTCTCTGTTCACCAAATCAATTCTCTGAGCTTAAATGAAAGATGAAAGGCCGTCGGAGAGCGAGAAGCTTTTTCTCACTTAACAAAAGGAACCCTGTGCTCTCAGGGATCGATCTGTACCTCAGAACTAAACCTCGCCCGCCTGCCCACGGACCGGAGATATGGCGAGGTGAGAGCAGTGGCGTTGTGTTCGAGTCCACCAGGTGTAAATAAGATTATTGGTGTATTATGTTTCCATGCACATTTTAAAGTTCGACTATAATTTAATTTCTCATAATGTATTTTTTCTATCAGTTTATTTACATAATTTATTTTGTTATTATTTATTCCATCATTATATCATTTATTTTATTTCTTATTTGAATTTCTGTGACTGAGTTTGTTGTCTGTGCACTGAATCAAATGTTCAAGGTCGTGGAGGTCGCAGAGAAGGAGCGTCTGCGGAAACCTTCACCATACCAACTTCTTAAATTTATACCGCTATTCTATCGTCATGGTGACCACATTTACTACAGCTCCGACAGCCGTTTCGCATCATCCTGCTGAAACAAGCAAACCTGAGTGAGTCCCATGGCGGAAGAGTCCCGGTGCTGCGAGATCCCAACTGCACCGCTGCTCTTCACAGACGACGCTCTGATTTGACTCCAAATGCAATTAATGCTGGCCGAGCACCAAGCACTCCAGGCAGATGAGGATTGTTACAGAGGACAAAGCCATGTTCTGGCGTCGAGTCAACCTGCGGACCCCCCAATAACCGGGTTTTAACATGAACAATGCATTCATGAATGTTGTTATGATTCACCCCTGTGGCGTCGATCACGTCCTCTCAACCTGCCAAACGTACATCGACGGGCTTTTCAACCTACAGCGTGGTCCTGTCCCAGATAATTGGACATGTGGTGCAAACGACCGAAACATTTTCTTTCTAAAACAACGGCAGCGAATCGCATCCCGCCTGTGGTGAATCCCTCCACCTTCATCCGACTGCGTCTTTGGAGTTGACGCCTCAGATTTAATTTGGATGGATGGCAGCGGGCGGCGGAGGTGTTGGAGAAGCCGCAGCAACACACACAGCTCCGACCATCATCGTATCGTCATCTGGGAGCACTGGGTCATTGACGACAGAAAGAAGTTCCTTTGAACGCAATCCAGACAGAAATTACAGAGTGGAAATTATATTTAGCACCATTTCTACAACCTCAAATTATCTATGGAGTCTTAAGAAGTAAGTAAATATATGTATTTATGGCTCAGCTGTCATTAAAACTGATTACAGGATCTCACTCTTAAAGGGCAAGTTCACCAAAATCAAAAAAGTTTAAACAAGGTTGGTCTTAATATATTTGTCAGCTGGACGTGAACTTCACATTTATTGCAGTTCACTTCTCGCACGTGCATACACACACTTGATCCGCCAGCGTCTCCAGGGAGCGTTATTTTTAAAACCTTTGCGTCAGTGGACGTCAGTTTTGGTAGTTCCAGTGTGCCAACAAGCCAACGTATAGCCTCTGTTCACACTTTCACCTGTTTCATCACGCTCATGGTGCTTTACATCGTGTTTCATCAGACACTTGGGCCAGTGAAAATGAAAAGATTTGTCAAAAGAAGCTCCCTTTTCATCCCCTACACCCGATCCATGACCGGCATTTAATTCAAACCTGACACCCCGAGAGGTCTGCGGCTCCACTGGGTTTGTTTGGCAGGGGTCTCCGACACCTCCAGAGATAGCTGGTGGTCCGCAAGTCAGCAGAGGGAGAGTGTCGAGTTTCAAAGGCAGAGAAGAGAAAGATTTCTTGGAGCCTTAAAGCCCTAAAGGCAGGCTGGCGCCTCTTATCGTCTATCCCAGTCAGAGGAAGCAAAAGCCTCCTGCCAATCCATCCTGTGTAGCAATTACTGTAGAGAAGCCATGAGGACGGATTTATGAACGGATGAGAGCTTCTTCTCTGTTTGTTGCCGCACCAGTACAGCAAATCTCTAATAGATGCACATGTGGCATTTCAAGCTACTGTTGTGAAGACACGGTTGTGCTTCAAAGGGACTTATCGGCGTTTCCTCCTCGTCCAAACGTTAGCATGTTTTTTGTAGCTGTGTACGTCACAGAGACACGCCCCACGTGGTTGTCGGCTCTTGCAGCCTATTGGTCAGAACGTTCATCGGCGATTGAACTGATCGGATCACCGACAACTTCTAGCACCAACCAGCGCTGAGGTGCAGCGGGAACGTTCAGACAACTGCAACTTTTGCTGCAACCGTTCAGTTTCTCCCAGAATCTTTGGTCTCAAGACATTATAGCTATATTTCCAGTGAACCAAATACTATTGATAGATCAGTTGGTTCCGCGATGATCCACTGAAATTGGTGAAAACTCCAAACCATCATTCTATGTTGTTATCGTTCAGATGCTTTTATTTTGAAATGTCATTCACATGCTGGTCCCCCTAATTCTGAAGTGTCAAACCAAAGGAGTTTGTCATTCACTGGGTATTGATGTTTGTTACAGATCATGACATGGGTCTGACAGGACCGTGAGACTGCTGCAGTTTACTTACTGCTCTACAATGTCCCAAAAATCCATATTCATGGTGTAGATGTAGCGGTGTGAATAACACACACACACACACACCCAGCACAAACAGGAAAAAAAGGAAATTTACTTATTTTTTCAAAGCAGCGACTTAACAGTTTTCACTTGTTTCATGTGACCAGTCGTATACACACTACCGAAGTGTGCAGTCATTTTAATCACACTGGGTTGGTTTCACACTAAACCAAAAAGAATTTTTAAAAAAATCTTCTCCTTATGATGTTTTCAGGACATTCGTGGTGTTTTCTAACGAATGAAACACATACACACACACACACACACACACACACGTGCTCTGGCTGTGGTACCAATCTGCTCTGAACAGATTTGTATTTTCACGCACGGCATTCAACTGGAGTATCTGTGCTGCGTTTCACACATTTACATGTTGTCGCAGCTTCAGCTGTGGGCAGATTGTCAGGGAATGTATTCAAACCACTGAGTTGTGTTTGACAAAAAACACAGTTCTTGCAGCTTTGGCTCTCTGAGTATCACATATTCAGGCCAAAGGGGTTTTTTGTTTGTTTGTTTTATTGTGATTACATAATTTGTTGTTGCAAGTTCATGGAGGCAGAAGTTTGTGTATTTTCTGTCTTCACATTGTCATCGCATCCAGAAAACAACTCAGTGGAGCTGCAGTGGGGGGAGAAACTGGCGCGGGGGACACACTTACACAGGCCGTTACCCAAACTGGAGGCATTGTCATGGTGATGGGTTTTGCCAGAGCGGAGCGGTCCATCTTCCATCTGAGCTGAGACATTATTCAACCGGCTAGGAACAGAACATGAAACAGCTTTGCAGGAAGCGAGATGGAAATGTTAGCATGATTACAGACGACCGTTGTTATAGTTCACCACGTCAAGAATCCTCCTCGTCACTCCTCATTTAATTGTCACTCCTCATTTTAATTCTAGTTTGCAGGGTTCTCAGAAACTTTGAGTAGATTGATTGGTCATCATTTATTCATTTGGACAACCATGTATTTTTACATTACTAAAAATGAGCAGTATTTATGTTTACAGCATCAGACTAATGTGATGGAATTACTGCCAAAGTTCTCAGCAACAAAACCTGCTTTTCTGCAGCCAGATGTAGTTTAAGCTTTGAGGTATTTCTCGTATTTCTATTCCCCAGTGTTCCATTTTTCTTCGACACAATGAGGCTACAGGTCACGTCGGATGCGGTAGAAAAAGCAGAACGCAGGAGAACGAGTGATTTACTGGCAGTGATAAACAGGGAGGAATCCAGAGCAGAGATTACAACTCCCAGCAGGCCTGACAGCAACTGTTGCTCCTGGAGCAGAGGCAAGTTATTTGGGTACCAGACAGATCAGGGCTGAAACGGGTCAAAGCTCATAAAGATTTTATTGTCCAAAAAAACAGCTGGATTAAAAGCGGAGCCAAGGAGGTTGAGGATTTTATGATCTTCATGAAAAAACCTTGAACGGGCCAAATCACCATGACAAATCACTGGAAGAAGACGTAAGTAACATTAAAATGCTCTTCTGTCAGAGGCGATGAGCTGCAGTGTGATAGAAAGAACCAGAAGTGGAGTACACTGTGTAACATCACATATGATTCATGTCATATTTCTGTCATCTCCTCGCATGATGCATCGTGTCCTCTGCTTTATATTCTGCTGAATGCACCAGCCTCATTTCTCAGCCCTCAACCTTGAAAGAACGAAGAATGACTGACGAGGCCTCTCTGCGACGAGCTGTGGGAGAAATAAACAGAATGTATGTGCATGTGAATCTATATTAAATCCTTTCGTTATATTGTCTGTGCAGCAAAGCTCGCTCTGTTTGCCTGCTGTTTGCTGCACATTATTATGAGATAGATAGATAGATAGACAGACAGACAGACAGACAGATAGATAGATAGATAGATAGATAGATAGATAGATAGATAGATAGATAGATAGATAGATAGATAGATAGATAGATAGATAGATAGATAGATCAGACAGACAGATAGATAGATAGATAGATAGATAGACAGACAGACAGATAGATAGATAGATAGATAGATAGATAGATAGATAGATAGATAGATAGACAGACAGACAGACAGACAGACAGACAGACAGACAGATAGATAGATAGATGATAGATAGATAGATAGATAGACAGACAGACAGACAGACAGACAGACAGACAGATAGATAGATAGACAGACAGATAGATAGATAGATAGATAGATAGATAGATAGATAGATAGATAGATAGATAGATAGATAGATAGATAGATAGATAGATAGATAGATAGATAGATAGATAGATAGATAGATAGATAGATAGATAGATAGATAGATAGATAGATAGATAGATAGATAGATAGATAGATAGATAGATAGATAGATACTTCATTAATCGCCAAGAGAAATTCACATTTCCAGCAGCATATCTTTTGTTTGGATATATTGATATTATTTGTAAATAAAAAAGGAAATGAAGTGCAAAAAGAAAAAAATAGAGCACAGAGTGCATGAACAAATTTATTAGAGGAGATCAGATGACGATGATATTGGGTGGAAATGAGCTGCTTGGCGGCTTTTATTGTTTTTACAAGCAATATATTGCCTTTTCTAGTGTGATTAGTTTTATAATAAGATATCGAAACACAAAAAACACAATGCACACTGCATACTGGGAATGGTGTCGTGTTGCACCCGTCGTGGACATGGCCTTAGAGTAGCTGATTAACCTGACATGTTTTTGGAGTTGTGAGGAAAGCGGAGTACCTGGGGAGAACCTATGCAGATATGGAAGAACAAAAAAAATAAAAAAAACGTCTGATTATGACATTACTCATCCTCATTTACTGATTTATATGAAGTGAAGTGTAGAAAATCTGTCAAAGGAGGAGAGTTTTCACACACATCTTCTTGTTCCACCACAGCATTCACACCTCCTCATAAGATGGCCGGCCTTGAAGGGGTGACAAGCATTGCGCCAAGCAGAGGAGCAGATGGTGTGAGAAATTGGAAAACATCATCTTGAGTTGGCCAAACCTGTGCGGAAGGCGAAGTGTGCTGGCAGCGCCGCATGAGGGGTTGCAGTTGTCGTGCTGTGCATAGCTGGCTTCCCAAAGTTCATTAGCGGGTGCACAACTTGCAACGTTCAGGGCGTCTGTCGGTTTACTTAAGGCGGTCAAGTTTTTTGTCAAGAAAATTCATGAAAATCCGTTAACCTTTCACAAGCAGAAAAGCAGCGTTTTTGTATAATGTAGGTAAAAATGTAATTTAAAAAACATTAAAATAAACTAAACGACTCCAAATCAAATCAAATTCAGACACACTTCCTCATGTCTGCCTGTGCCACCCTCATAGTCACTCATTCATCATTGTGTATCAGCACCAAACCATCAGTTGTGAATAATAAATCACATTTGATACAGCTCCTAAGAAAAGCTGAAAAGTGGTGACTGATTGTTTTCAAGCCTTAACAGATAAGAAAGATGAAATCAGAACCTGCACCGACCGACGCTGTGGTATCTGTCCGAACCACATCAGCAGAAGCTACAGAAGAATCTCAGCCTCTCAGTGAACCGTCGCTTGTTTTGTCAAACTACATTTTCCACAAATCACCAAGTTGTTTACATTCCAGAACTCTGTTAAATAAAAAAAAACCATTTTATCATGTAACATGTTTGTATTTTGCTGCATGTCTTGAAGAACAACTTGGGCTTGGAACTACTGATCTACAGATCTATCTCCCTCCCTCTGGAACTTTTCACCACCTTGTTGCACCTAAAATGGGACGATGCAGCTTGAGGCCTCGCTTATTTGACTTAAACTGCTCTCCCGATCAGACTTCTTAGGAAACATTTCAGTGCAGTTGTGACTGTCATGCCAACGTGACCGCCTGAGAATGAATAAAGCTGAAGAAAACAGCATCAGAAACAACCAGTGAATCTCCATCTGGCATCATTCTGCATTATTGTTACCACAGTTTTTCATTTGAAAAGGACAAATTGGACATGAAAAGACCAAATACGGGAGGTCTGTTAGAGTCTTCTGCTGAAGAAAGCCCTTTTATTTTGATAGCGTGTGGCCCATTTCAGGAAATGCCGAAGCAGCTGGGAGATCCTGTGGTGATAAGCGGCGCCGCTGATGTCACGTCTATGAACCCTCCCTCCCTTCCCTCTGACTGACAAATACTCCTTTTACCAAAACAACAGAATTCTCTTGGCTGTTAAATGGAGTGAGAAACACTGCTAGTACTCTGAGACTTTAAAGATTCATTTATCTTTGAGGAGGAATCATTTACATGCTGCTCTTCTGTCTTCACATCGCTGTATTTCATGGAGATGAAATTGCCACAAGAGTACCACAGGTGAGGTGGATGATGTTATTGCCTGGATCTCACTCCTACATGGGGCCCAAGTGCATTGTGGGAGTGGGGATGGCTGCGCCAGGCCATCTGCTGCAAGAAAGGCAGCAATGTTTTGTCTAGAGAGGGACTCCGAGAGAGGGAGAAAGAGAGAATATGAAGAAAGACAGGATGGGGAAGATGATATCGAGAAACACAGATTTGAGTTGAATGGTGAAACCGCATAGTCGTCAAGACTTACTCCCCTTGCTTTGCTTATCTCATTTACCTTTACTGTGTTGTCTATATTAAGATTTTATTTGATGGCATGTAACTGTATTTCATGTTATTCAATTCCATTTTATTGTGTGCAGTGTTTTTAAATGAACATTTTGTACAGAATAAATACAAGTTTGCGCTTTAAATGTCCAGTATTCCTGTAAAGTGCAAATGAATTCCATTCCACCATCTTTTTCTTCACGCGTTTGTTTACATGAGTTTTATTTATTATTATTATTATTATTATTATTATTATTATTATTCTCTGTTTTTGGTGTATTTCTGTGGCAGCGCCTCTCACAGACCTGGCAGTTTCAGTGGTTTTGTGTGGATGCACACATTTCTCGAGATGATTCTGTGTTCACGGAACACGTTCTTATGGATGGTCTCAGTCACAAGATTAAATATCTATGAAACTTTTTGCTTCTTGGTCTCAGTGTGAGATGACTTTACAGTCACGCCTGGTAAACAAACTGAAAAAGAGTGTGTGTGTGTGTGTGTGTGTGTGTGTGTGTGTGTGTGTGTGTGTGTGAGAGAGAGCGAGAGAGAGAGAGAAAGAGATAGAGAGGGTTAA
>CAAKHB010003428.1:14843-36584 GCA_901007665.1 Aeoliscus strigatus
AAGGCCAGAACTATTATCTACACGCACACACACACACACACACACACACACACACACACACACACACACACACACACACAGAGGGGATTAAGCCAGCGCCGACACTTTGAATAGGCCTGGTCTCTGTCTGATTGGTCATAAACAGGAGGCAGTAATTCATCTCCCTCCAGTCATGTAAACATGTGTTCGCCCAGTTTCTCGTGACAAATAGATGTGAAGTCAGCAGCCACATGTTGATTCAGCGACGACATCATCGGTTCACCAAGATCGTTTTCACCTGCAGAGGCGTTCCGAGGAGTTAAACGCCGACACGTCGCAGCGTATTTGCTTCAGCATTTGGTGCAAACGGCTTCTTCTGAAGAGGTTAATTCAGCCTCGCCCCCCTTAAAAAACATTGGCAACAACTTGTCTATAAAGGTTTTGGCGTATTGAGTTACATTCTCCAAATATCATGGTCTAATTGTGCGATTGCATAAGAGTCACGTCATGCTCAGAGCATGAGCTGCCTCAGCTTTTACTCGGTGTTATTTTCAAACTAGCCTGGTCATGCCGCGGCGTATATTAGGGTAACAGTTCTAGCTCTACTCACTCTCCACTCGACTTGACACTTTTGTTTTTGCGTTTCTGTATGGAAAAACAACCTTGTACCTTGTGCTCTTTTGTGATCTATTGTTCGAAGCGAGCTGAGCTGACGCTAACGTGGCGCCTATAGACTGACAGACCACTCATGTATCGTCAGTGTACATCTGACGGCTGAACCCACAAATTGAGTAAAAACATAATTTCATCTTCCTGGACATGAACGTGAAGCAAAAGATCTCAAATGAAATTTAAAAACTACTGGGTACTGTGGACTTTATGAGCACAAAAAAAGCACACACCATTCAGTCTGCTTCAAATAAAGAAATCTGCAGGTTATTCCAGCTGAAGCCTATACACATGCTTCACCTTCATGAGGGCTGATTATAAAAGTTGTATCGTGCCTCTGAAGAGCTCTTCACGTCCGTCTTGGAACTGAACCCATTAACCTTTTGCGCAAACACACACACACCCACCCTCCACGTTTGCGCGCCTCCTCTGCTGACGGACCCTGCATGTCTCAGTGTAAAAACAGACACCGTTACAGATGACGACAGGCACGCTGGGGGATTAAGAAGACAGCGATACCTACTCAGTGACATAAGTGTGAACTGATTGTCGGTATAGATTTAGTCTTTTTGGCGGGCTAATGTGTCCTGACCAACTTGATTTACATCTTTGCATCAAGTCAGATTATAGTTGTATAGAGCCAATTCACAACAACAGTTACCTCATGACGCGTCACAAACTGACTGAGGAAAGCAGCAGAGATAGAAGAGCGGAAGGACAAACTGTAAGCTGTAGCATAGTTAGCTGTGTACCATACTGAAATAATGGCAGCAAGAATCCCTGCAGTGAGATCATTTTTTAAGTTTCAGAAGCATCTCCAATTGGACATGCAGACTCCTGCTCGTGCAACCTGTCAATGCTACCATACACGGATAATGAACACCAACGAGCATCAAACAGGAAAAGACAGGCATCTGTTTTGTTTGTACTTTATTCTTGTGTGACCCCCTAGTCTTGCGGTACCTGAAAAGCTCCTCGTGGGACGCCGCCGCTTCAAATCACACTCTGCGGTGGTCAGAGGTGCTTCCTGATGTACAGAAACGCGCTCCCCTTGGATATCTTGTCATTTAAGAAATTTCATCTCTTGAATGATGGAGATGACTGTTGATTTTCATGTGTTCTACATGTTCGTAGATGATTTGTCAGTTTAAACCGCAGAAGATCACTCAGGACACTGCGTAAGTACATCCTGCTCCGTCTCTCGCTTGTCTGTGACAAAAACCTACTGGAACTGTTTTGTGGAAAAGCAGAATGACTGCACCGACTCTGCTATTCTCATGGTTTCATATCATCGTTTAAAAAAACTGGTGGAGGATACAAAATGACATAAATCCCCCCCAAACTCGACCCCCTTGGCTCCTGCTTCTCTCCCTCCACGTTTCACCCCAACTGATCGAGGCAACAGGCCATCCACATGTAGTCTTGGAGGTTTGGGGTTTTAGGCCCGTAAATGCCCATGTGAATGTTCCTATTAGTTTAGTTTCTTTCGGTCTTAGGTTTCTATTCGCATAGTTCACATGATGCACGTCAAATGATAACATTGAATTGGCGCAATCCAAGTACAATTGGACTTGACTTGACCTGACTTCAAGCATGCTGTTCCTCTCTCCGCTCGCAGGGAGTGTTGTTCTCATGCAGCGGCAGATGCGTTGACGGCTCATTTTTAACCGGCTAATACTTCCTCCTCCTCCTCCGCCTCCTCCTCCTCTGTGTGGGTTCGTGTGAGGACAGGGGAAGCAACTGGGTGCCAGATGAGAACAGTAATTAGGCCGGTATCCTCTGGGCTTTGGTTACAGGTGCAGATCGGCCTGCAGGCATGAACAAAGCTGTCAATGGAAAGGATCATTCATGCTGAAACAACAGAAAGGGGGCAAAGGGGGATGGGTGGGGGAGCGGATAGCTGGTTCCTGCTACAGAGCCAAGACAAGATAAATCGCTCTGAGTGGCATTGCGACAAACCAAAAACAGCCATATAAATCATTTTCCAGGGCGCTTAAGGTGAAGCTTCGATTTTTAGCGCCTCGCTGTGCCGTGCCGCTCGACTGCTGCTCCCATTGTTGTAATCAGAGCGAAGTGGCTCCTCGTTATGCTTCCTCCTGATGCAGAATTACTCTCTTGCTGAGTTTTCAAGGGATGCTGGAGAATCTCAAACCAAGATTCAAACAGCGGGGGCAAATTGGACCACTGCCTGCTAGATGCGCACTGCAGGAAATTCACGTTCTCTTCGGTGTGAATGCTCGTAGAGTGTCTTCATGATAAATTTGCTGTCAGTCACGCTCCTGCAGGACCATGAGGTGGGCCACAGTCTGGTCCCGGATACTTTTCTCAAATGGTGAGACGAGTCTTATTTGCATTTCAAGACAAAAGAGAAAAAACTACTTTTGATGAGAAGTCCAGCTTCAAAGATCCGACTCTGGCTACCTACATGGGTTACTAGTGGACTTCTTGAATCAAGTAAGATGGCGGATACCTTCAGATACAGGGAGGAATAAGGAATCTATTTTTCTTTGACCTATGGTTTCAACGACCTGCTTCAGTGACAACTACATGTTTCATGTTCAGGTCTTGTGTCTACATGCGCTCAAAACACATCGTGACACTTCCAGCTCCTCTGCTGCTCTACCGTGCACTTGAGCTACCTGCTTTTTGTCCAAAGCACTTTGTCAATAAATTTGACTTCCCTCAACACTCAATACTGAGTCCATTAAGCCGAAGAGCCACAGGGCTGCTCTGTGTGCAAAGGCCACTGGTTCCAGTAAGGGATATCTGCTGAGCTCTCATTAGCAAGCATCATCATACGTAATTCTGGCACATGTAATGCCATTAGAGGGGATTTGGCATCTGATAGTTGAGTAATGGGATGAGCTGGATGGTACATCACATGCACGACCAGAATTACAGGTCTTTCCCCACTCAAAGGAAGACAAATAGACCCAACCAGCCTTTTTCCACATGATGGTAATGCAAGTCATTTCTGAATGCCTCTAATGTTTTTGTGGCTCTGATAAAGAAGCAGATTACTGGAGAAGAATAATCAGGAAGTGCATCATTGCTGGCCTCCCTGTCCCCAGTTTGACACTATTCCTAATGCAACATCATCCTTTTTATGTTCCTAAATCTCTGTTTTGCTCTTGATTTGTTCAGCCTCTCAGTGAATAAACATTTGATAAAAGTCTGCATGAAGTCAATAATAATTATAAAACAGGCTGCAAGCCAGGAAATCTTCTCTTTTTATGGCAGTAATTGTATTTACCTGCAGCTGGTTGGTTTTTCAGCGACCTCTGAGTAAACCTGCACACAGATAAGGGGGATGACGACATGGAAAGACATCAAAGGCGCCAACTGCCAGACCGAGACCAGTCATGGAATATACAGTATAAATACGTTTATATTCTTGAAAATATGTGACAATTGTTTTTAATGAAATACAGCTACTGTTGTATAGAATGGACTCAAAATATTATAAACAACAACATCAATAATAAAGAACCTGGAATAAGAGAATAGATGTGATTTCTTATTAAAAAATGACGACAGTGAATAATCGAAATAGACTAATGGAGACAATAATACGAGTCCTCCATTAACAATAATTAAATTGTAGGAATTTAGGATCAGTTTGTTTTATGAATGTTTTTTTTTCCCCTTTCATGCATTTTATTGTACTCTTTAACTGAATTTGTTTTGGACTCTGCTGGTCCTGCAAATCACAAATCACTGCAAATGTTGTACACAAATGTACAACATTGAACAGTAATTGATAATGGCAACCCATTGCGCAACCCACTAAAATAAATGAAATAAAATAGAAATAAAAATAAAATACATTGGACTACATGTTAGAGTTCTGAGTATTGATTGATGTAGAACGTTCGTATCAGTTCAGCCTGGAATATTATTTGCATTTGCACGGATCATAATGTCGGTAACATCGATCAGTATTTATTGTTCCTGTTTCTAAGATGTCGTTTCCAGGAGAGAGCTGTTCTTTCTAGTTCATTTGTGAAAGCTGAAAATTGCTGCCAGGGGAGTCACATCTACAGGAACTGAACTCCTCACCCGGGCTGATGTCGGAGCCCGAAGCTCTAAACATCACACAGGAAGGTGTGTTTTACTCAAGATGAAAGCCACTGCTTCAGTATAGAACAGGTGACTCAGCTTCTGGCTTGGCCGAGAAATCCCCTGAGGCCTTTGACCTCCTAATCGTTTTGCAGCGATTATGGTTGGAGATCTGCTCCAGGCTATTAGAGAGATTAGTGTCACACAGATTTGGGGATGGGCCAAGCCTATATCCGTACTTCATGGTATTCTCAGCATTTATTACTGAGCACCCAACACATGTTGAAATCGAATACGTGGCCACATAGTAGCACATTCTGCAGGGTGGGGCTATATGAAGGGTAATATGTGTTGACCCACATGGACAGATTTACAATAGGATCTATTTTATGGTTAAACCTGAGAGGCATTGCTATAATTGGCCTCACCCGTCGATCACATTGTTTGCTGACACATACTTGTTATATTTTATAGGCTGCACTTACATACATTCATGGAGATGCAGTTGAGTTGTATCTGGAAATATATGACAAAAGTGCTGCTTTTGTTTTTTTTCTTATATTCATTAAAAGCACGCTTTGACTGTAGCCGCCTCCTCCTCTGGAGCCGGCATATAACGAAGAACAAAACGAGCAGACATCCCGGACAAAAACAATCCCCAGCTCGTAAATCAGCGGAATAAAGTATGCATGATTAGCACCGGATAATACGACTTTTTACCTTCAAAATAAGGCGGTCGTATTGAAAAATCGCCGTGGAAAATAAACATGAACGCCTAATCAATATTAAACACAATATTACGGCTGTATGGTCCCTTTTAGATGATAGAAGCAGTGAATTATACCGCTTCTCCTAAAATCAAACAGGAAACATAAACACAGGACCATCAGATTTTGTAATATATCACCTAATGCACCTAAACTGAGTTTTTTATGAGAATTATTTCATCACATTAAATAAACATATCAAGTCAAATTGGGTTAAGGCCATAACGCTTTAAAATATATATCTTATTCAGAAAAGCCATACCGGAAGTTGTATGCACCGGTTAAACTACTTGATACTGGTCAGTGACGCCATCTTGAAATTGTCCCGACTAGAGGGGAAGAGGAGGCAGCGGATTTAGGAAAACAAGCTCGTCCTAAACTCGACAGCCCCTTTAGCTACACGGATTAACAGCAGCTCCGGCGGTTGTTATTGCGTTGTAATTGTTTATTGCGATTTTATTTACGTCATTTCGACGGGGTAAGGCTGTTTTGGCCCATATTGGAGAGGGGCTAACACCCTGGAGAGCGCCTTGTAGTCGACGGTGTTTCCCTGCTGGAGCGGACGGAGCTTTTTGCTAGTGGCCCGGATTGTTGGACTAAACTGGGAATTTAACATCCGTAATCAACATTTGGATTTTCAAAAAAATCTTGCTGGGCTATCTCCAAAGACTATTTCAAACGGCGTGTTTTTGGGGGTGGGTGGGAGCCATGCTGCGGAGCTCGCAGACGAGAAGTTTGATTGGTGACCGGAGTGCGCTTGATTTCCAGTCCGATGGATGTTAGCTCTGCCCGGCTTTGGCTCGGCTCTCTGCTCGGCTGCTGTGGGAGGAAGATCAGCTTAACCGGCACGAAGCTCAAGTGAACACGTCTGCCCATAACAATGCTGCAGACTTGGCTTATATATGGTAATCTTGGCTTGATTGCCAAGAACCCCATTGCTCGCGTGTGAACCTTGGAAATAACAGCAACAACCCCCGTTCTATTTGGACTTGCTTTATTTACCAGTGATATCTTGGATTTAGAGATCTGGACCAACAGGATATGCTGTTTCCCCCTGCTGCACCAAGACCCTTACATTGACTGTGATTGTGTGTGTTTATTTTTTGAATTCCCTTCCAAGTTTGAGGATCCGATTCGGATGGAAAATGGGAGACGCCACCAAACTGGCCTTCGCCGTTTTCCTCATCTCCTGTTCTTCAGGTGGGTGTGGAGGCTTATTGTTGCATCTGCAGAATGTGAGTCAAAGCTTGTTGTTGCATCTGCACAATGCAATTCCAATGGGATAGAGGTTGCAGAATGCAATGCAATGTAAATCGCATTGATGCAGCTGCAGAATGCAATGCAAAGTGTATATGTCTTGCATTTCTCCACATTGCAATACATAGCATCTTGCAAACCGTTATGAGAGAGTAATAGATGTAAGATTAAAAAGGATGGTTTTTTTGTGGCTACTAGAGATAAAAGCCGGGTAGTTTGAGGATGCCGTCCTCGCCGTGACCTCCCAACCATCATAATCTGCCTGTATGAGTTGATGCCATTTGTCTCCTATTCAACCTGCTGGAGCTCATCACCGACCAGTGTCCTGCTGGGCTAAAGGTTCAGTTGTATAACAGTGTTCCAAATCAGACTGCAGCCCTCCTGTTGCCTTCATGCACCTGCTTGTGGTCACAAATGAATGCCACTGTGGTGCCAGCGAAGAAAGATGCTTCTTTTCTTTCGCTTTTTTTAATGTCAAAGTTTATGTCCTTGCAGAAGCCGGCAGATGGATGCGGACGTGCTGTGCGCTTCAGACATTTGACACCTTGTCCGTTTGGAGCTGAAATCCAACAGTTACTCCTCTCATGAGCGTCGGCTTGTAAACGTCCTTCTCAATGAGGTGGTTGATTCTGGACTTTGGGTCCGTTCCAGAGAGACACATTGTGTGATACTTTAATTTAAAGCTTGTGTAATGACCTGCTCTTGAATATGTGTTCTCACTGGATATACGCATTCATGTGTAGAGTTTCTATAAGCCTCGTCCGCTCATCTGTCCATGCCCACGCGTTTCTAAACCAATATCTGCATTCCTCTCTGTTGTCAATGGACAGTTTACAGTAAAAGCCTGTGTCTGAGGGGAAGACGACGACGTAAACCAGCTGTCTTTTTTCCTCCGTGCACATTTTGGTCATCTTCTTTCCTCCTGTGTATAGATGTTTTTACATGAAAAACAACAACAACAACAAAAAAAACTGTTTTTCCCTTTTTTAAAGCTCCAGCCACTAGTTGGCAGCAGACATTTAACCATTGGACCCCCCCCCCTTCCCACTCCTTTTGAGAAAGAAATTCTGTGTTTAGAAAAGTGAAACCAGCGACTGCAGTATACTGCAGTATGATGTGTCAACTGAAATTTGAAGTACCGGTCAATAATATTGCAGTATACTGCAGTGTTAGCCCTACGTTTACAGCTCTCCTGCCTGACACGACCCGAACACTCCAAATTATTTCCACTGAATAAACGTATTAAACCTTTTTTTTCCTACATTTTTAATATTGAACATGAATAGGAGATGTTCAGTGTTTGATTGGCCAAATTTTAGTGTGAAAATGGATGTCCTGTTTTCTTGCTTAATAATTAACTAAGGGGGAAGTGGTGATGGTGGGTTTGACTGAGGAAACGGGGGATGGATCAATGGTGATGGTTGATGGAGTTGATTTGTGCATGTGTGTGGGGGTCTTAAGATAAGCTGACATAAAGTGGTAATTGACCTTGTAAAGGTAGATGCGTATATGCGCGCCAGTGCTGCGGCGTCACTTTGGAGTTTGTGTGTGCGCTGCCCACAGTCAGTGACGAAGATGCTGCGTCACGATAGGTTCATAGCCCTTATCTGGTAACGATCAATAGTATGATTAATGTGTAACCCGACCTGTGTGAACGTGCATCTTCACGGAACTTCACTGTGTGTAATCGCGAGATGCTTATAGAGCTGACATATTGTCTGATGAATAACATGAGGCCGTTCACTTTGTTTGATAAAGGAAATGTCGGAAAGTTTCTTCAATTCATTTCTTCACTTCTGTTGTGATCTAGTGTTATAAGAAGAAAAAATAATCATCTTGAACTTCTTGGGTGGACAGGGTGCCCCCTAAGAGGACGATAGGGCAAACGCGATACTGTCACGCCCCTGTGTCAGGTGTCTTTTTGGTTTCCTGATGACAGGTAGTGACACAGAGGAGTTTTACCATCGCTGAAAGCCTCTGACATCACCTCTGAACCCCCGAGTCGCTCGGTCGAACAGGATTATTCAAAACTTTCTTGATATCGCACTTTTCAGACATTTACAGATACAACACAAAGTACTGAACAGATACAGACACACGCAATAATAACATTATTTTGGGGAGGTGCAGCTATAAATATAAATGTGCCGTATGAGTTTATATGGTGCAGTTGTAAATAAGAGGAGTAAGCTTAATTAACTAATAAGTAAATAAGATGAATTAACACGAAAGTGCCGCACTGACATTGTTCTGTTTTCTCTGTTTACAAGTAATATCGACTGAGAGTGAGCCCACTTTTCCACTCACAAATTGCGAGAGCTGGGAAAGTCATGTGACCCAAACAGTCCAATCGCAGTTGTTGCTGTCTGCGGTCGGTCTTCGAGTGGTGGTCAGGCGACGCCGTAGTCGACACAGACCCTATGCTGTGCAGGCCTTCGACAAACAGGCACCCAGTTTATACATCCAGTCCACAGCGGACATCGGTAGAATAGACGTAAATCAATGTTGGAATGTGTTAATGTCAATGTGATCTCTCTTGTTGCAGTTCCTAATTCATGATCGTAGTTCGTATGTGGTGGTCGCAATGATCAATCAATAACCAGCAGATTCTTTGCAGGCAAATCTTGTTTGAAACGGTTTAACATTCTCCTCCGCGCCAGCGTTTCTCTTCTACCTCCACATCACGACTTATAAATGCGACGCAGCAGCGTGCAGATGCTGAACCCTCTGCCTTGCACGTCACGTGAGCTGGCACTGCAAAGCGGTAAATATTTACTGGCTCCCCCCTCGTAAAAAGAACGGCATGTTCAGCTCCTGCCACGTGTGACGAGTTGGTGGGGAAATAACACCAGTGCTGGTTAAAAGTGATATTAAGGTTTAAATTAGGACGGTGAAAGTTATTTTTTCTAAATGAGGTTGCCATGTCTGAGAGTATGTATTATTATTTATGCTGTGTCATGTTTTTCAACCTCGTCATATGTGTGACCCCTGTACAGCTGTAATCGAGTATAAACAAAGGGCGTAGAGGTCACACTGGTCTTGCGAGTTTAAAGATAATGCTTTTTTTCCCCTTTCCAACTCCACCCCCCTCCCAGTGCCATGGATCTGACACCGGCGGCTGCTCTGGTTTCGCACACTGCAGCGGTTTCACACAGACATCGACCCTCTCGCACGCCGGTGTACGGTTGCATCAACATGCAACGATGATGCAGTGGGTTTTATGTTGGTTTTTTTTGTTGTTTTGTTTTTTCCCCTTGAAAAATCAACAGATCTGATGAGTTTGCGCTGCTCCACCATCAGACCGGAGAGAATGTTTTCCCTGTGGTATTATTTGTGAATTCACTGGCAAGCTCTTGAGTTTGCATTTGAACAAGATTTTCAGTTTTTTGTGCTTATTTCCTCCAGTGATGAACTGAACAAAGTTCATGGAAACAACTAGAAATTAATTTTTTTTCACTTCACCACTCCAGGTCAGTTGAATCCCATGTTGTTCCTTTGACAAGGGGAAATGGGCCTTTTGCTTTTGTTAATCATCTTTGTCCAGACAAAAAAAATCGTGTTCATTATGAGCAGCAGACAAATAAATGAAATTAAAAAAGAAAATAAAGAGGGACGCTGGAAGTAGATTGAATTATGACAAATGTGATGAAATCATGTTTTTTTTTTTGCCAGTGTCCAGCAACCAAATCTAAGTCTCTACACGGAAAGAAATACGTGTTTGTAAATATGTACTCATGTTTTCTATGAATTATGTACGTTTAATACTGCGTGGTTGACCTGAAATCCTGCGTTAATTTCACAGTTAAAGTCTTCGTATCTTTTGATTTTATTTATGACTCACGATTATAATGAATGTCAATGACTTTGTGGGACTGTGAAATATGCAGATGTCCACATCAGTATAAAGTTTCTACTTTGCCGTGTAAGTTAGTCATGTGCTTGCGTCTGCTCCGTTGTTTTGGGTATTTTCACAGCCGGCAGCACCGTCCCACTTCCCCACCGTTTCCATCTCTAATATACGCTCTTGCATTATGCATCAGACTCCAAAGGTGCAGGTGTATTTGTTAAGATCTAGCCTCAATTTCCCGCCGGGCCCAACTAGCTGCGCTGCTCTCCTTTCGTGGCTGTGGATCATTCCGTGCCATTGCATCCATAAAAACTAGTTTGGGGTTAAAATAGTGACGAAAGGCAGTAGGTAATCGGAGTAAATATCACTCTCCCTCTTCTTGTCAGGCACGGCTGTAATTGAACCCCACCGCTAAGCGCCCGCACACCAAGCGACTTTGTGTGCTAATGGACAAGTCATTTGGTGAATGGGATCCTCATTAGGCTGGGTGCAAATTAATCTAAATAACACAGGCAGGACGAGCAGATGTGCAGATCACATCTGTGAAATTCACAGTATCTATCACCGTTAGAAAGGTTAGCGACTGGTGTGCAACCATCACACTATAGTCCAACTGACATGACAGCCCTTCGGAATTTGAACCGCACTTCATCAGAAATAATTGTAACCGAAGTGATATCTGTTCGGTGGCAGTAGTGTATTTTTCAACCCGTTTCCGCTCAGATTGGATTTAGCATCAGTGGACAGGACAACACACTGAAGTACCACGAAAAAGTTGTAGTCGCCGTATTAAAGGCCATTAAATATGCTTCTTGTCATTCTCGTTTTCCTTACATATTATCAATATTGCTGAAAATCTGGATAATCCGATTGTTTCCTTGAGGATGTCTTGTTTATCAACCAAGAACTATCCAGAGAACAGATTTTTGACAGCCTGCTGTGTTGTGATTGAACGCTCGTTTTTCACTCAGAAATGACACACGGTGAGTTACCGCCTTGTACGTCTGCAGCAAGTACCATCGATTTAAAACCCAACACAGCCGTTAGCGGAACAGAAAATCTCAACGATGACGGAGACGTGCACTTCCATGTTTTACATTCAGGAGTAGTATTTTAACTCCGGACACAAGATGTGTCAGTGGCCGACAGACCTGATCGTTTTTTTACTGTAATGCGTCGTGCAGATGTTGCTTTATGTGCTGGGCAGAGTTTCAGTCTAGACATGCTGGCTGCTCAGACAGCCAGGCCCTGCTTTGATCCTTGATTAAAAACTAAGAGCTGTACATTCATCATGCTCTTATTTCAGTCCCCCTGTCTCTCTCTCTCTCTCAAGGGTCCTTGCCTGCTCCATGCTCACTCCCTCTTGCCTTCTCCTCCTTGTCCTCAGCATCCTCATCCGTCTCTTGCTTACATTCCTCACTGTCTTGAAGGTCGCTCTAACGTATTGTCACCAAAATCAGTAAAGGGGAAGGGCATCTTGAGGATTCTGTGCTTTTACTGTGAAGTTTATTAACAGTGCAATGGAATACGTGTCCCACAGTTTGGTATGCATCATGTTTTTTTTGCTCACGTTAAAAATATATATTACATGTAAAAAATAATTAAAAGCAAGCACAGATTTTCAAACCACTTTGTTACAAAAAATGTTCTCTGAAGGGCACAAGAACGAGTGCCTTACTTATATATAAACTTAAATATAACAGTCCAATAGGCGTCTTTGACTCTAAAAGTGAACATAAAATTACGTCGATATTGTAGTTACTGCGGTATTGACATCAGTTTACTTTCAGTCCTTTTTGACTTCATACTGGAGAGGATGTCACACAGAAGGATAAATACTCCCAGTTAATTAATTTCTGTGTGCAGCTGATGGCGCTGGGAGATGTGGTGAATTGTTTTTATTGACAACAAAGAGTTTGTAGTAATCACCGAGTCATTGGTACTGACAAATGGACACCCTGCCTATGTATCTTAGCCACGCTCTGCATCTGGCCTGTCAACGCTGCCACTGTAATACAACCTCAATTAAAAATACAAGTGTTGAGGTTTTATTTTTTGCCTTTGGGGTGGGGTTGGGGAGGACGACACTAAATATAAAGATGAGCCAGGAGTCAGTGGGGTCACTGGACGGCTGGCGTGATGAAAGGGAGGGATTTACTGACAGCCCCACGTTTATTGGTTTGTCTTGTCCAAAGCCAAGCCAAGCAAACAGGTGAACAAGTCTGGAGGGGCCATGTGAGATGGCACAAGTAGGGTTGCAAAATTCTGGGAACATTGGAAACTTTTCCATGGAACTGTATGGGGATTCTGTGAATAAACCTGGAATTGGCAAAATTGAAGGTCTGCCCTTATCAGGGTCTGGAAATAAAGTTTATTTTGACATAGTAGTAGATTTTAGCATAATCTTAACGAAAACAATCCGATTTCATGCAGGTACACGTGGATATCCATGCTAGTCACACGTCACATGTTTGAGCCCGTGGACGACATGAAGTGATGAAGGTTTTGATGTTACTGTAGAGTAAATACTGTATATTAATGTTAAATATCACATGGACAAGTGTGCATACAGTAGATAACTAACACGTTTAATGCTGAATATTAGCTCTAGCTACCACCATGTCGTTGACAATTCATTTAACATTTTTAAATTCCCGTGGAAGGTTTCTGGAATGTCTGCGGGTATTTCCCACCACTTTGCAACGAGGGATGTCAAGATGTCAGATTTTGGAGTTGGGATTATCTTCAAGGAAATTTTAACGATAAAAAAAATCACATTTATTTCCACATTTTTCATGTTATATATTATTTTGGTCCTGCAACTAAAAGCTGTCACGGCTTCATGTTTGGGGGAAGAAAGTAGCAGTACAATGAGCAGTAGCTCATTGTTTTTTATATATTTACATGTATTTGACTATTCCGTGAACTCGTGGTGACGTTGTTTGGGGAGAATTCGTTTTTACACTGACTCATGCTAACAGGGATGAATCATGTCCGGCAACGTTGTGACACATTTGATGCATTTAGCAGACACATTAGCACAGAAACTAACAGACGCACGAGCAGCGAAGCTTGCATCACCAAATAAGGTGGATAAAACTCAGATCTCTGATGTAACGAGAGATATCACCGTTTACTTTCGTAATAATTCTCATGAAAAGTGTCCAACTTGCCAGTATATTGCAAATGTTTGACTGAACTGGACTCAAAAGCCCAATCGCCTCGCTTATATGTGTGTAATAATTGTCTGCCTCTCACCCACCCCACTGCGCTCTCCACTCATTGCTTGTTTGTTTTATCCAAATGAAATGAATTGCCGCAGGCTGGTGATACAGCAGCGATTTCAATTCCACCGTGCAGCGTTCAGCCCAAGTGGTCCTTAACACACCCTTCAAATAAATCCAAACAATTCCAGCACAGAGACAGAGGGATCCTTCCCTGAGAGAGATAACGAGGCGTTTTAAATTTGCTCGTCCTGTAAGGAATGTCCGGTATGCAGCGGCTGACTACAGCCCAGTATGCATGAGGGACACGGGGGCCTCACTGGTATGTGCTCCCTGCGCAAACGTACAGTCCAGCTGCAGTTTCACGGCAACAGACCCAGGCACTCTCCTGACCTGTCCAGCAACCGGTAATTGAGTTGGAGACCAACGGGCATTTGCCGTTCCAGCATACCAGTGAGGATTAAAGGGATTGGATTTAGTCGCTGAGTGACGTATTTGTTATTTTTTTTGTGTGTGTGTGTGTGTGTGTGTGTGTGTGTGTGTGTGTGTGTGTATATATATATATATATATATATACACACACACACACACACACACACACACACACACACACACACACTGGACTATACCATCCGTAATGGGTCCTGCATTTCTCATCAATCACAGGCTTATCAAAGATTCTGCTGCTAAAATAGTGTTGGATATTCTCGAGGGTGGTGACCTCGCTGAGGGCCGGCGGCCCCTCACGCGCTCCCTGGTGTCTGATACCTGTGATAGTTGATGAGCGATAAGCGCTGTATGAATGTATTTATCCAAGCCAGCCAGGAGCTGCCCTGAAGCAAAGCGGTGTGTCTGGTGGTGTTGATGGCTGCAGTGCAAATAGAAAGTGTTCAGGATTTCCACTCTCATTTTATTCCATGCAGTCATCCGAGTGAACTCTTCTCTGCCGCAACTCCTGTCAAGACTTTTTTACAAGACAAACGAACTCAAATGTCAGTGTCATTTGTTTTCTCTTTCTTTCCCCGAAGCATAAAAAAAGACACCTGCGTTACTCATCTGCTGCACAGTGTTGTGTACACAACACAAAATACTTCCTGTCTGCTTGTAAAACATGCACACACCTGCTTTTTTTATGTGTGTCAGTTTTCCGAGCTGTATTATGCACAAGGCTGGGAGTAGATGTTGACTGAGACAGAGATTTGATCAAGAATTCAAATAAATAGAATTGTTTTTTTTGATGCACTGAAGATGGATTTGTGCTTCTGTGTTGAACGGATGCAGACCCTACGCCGTCAGAGCACTTATACTTCTGTCTGTGTAACTCTCTGCATTGATAGATGGACGGATGTACTTTGATTCCCAAAGGGAAAGAATCACACAATTACAAAAGACTAAAATACATAATGCTAAATTACAAAAAAACAGCCATTAACAGAATTACTAACATACAGTTTTAACTTTATTTACATGATGTACCTGTACATTATGTGCCTTGTTGTACATATTTAAAAGTTAAAAAAAAGTAAAATATAAAACATAGCTCCTCTGCAATTAAACTATAGCGATAACGTAGGAAGTAAATATGTACATCAATGATGTAGGAAAAGGGTCATACAGATATTACAGTTATAGATTTGTCATAGCGACTGAAAGTGAGCAGTAACTACAAGATCGGCATGATATTCCGCTAATTTTCCAGTCAAAAATCTTCTTTTTTTTTTTTCTTTTTTTTTTAGACAGCTTTATTTGCACTTCCAAGTGCCAGGCATCGGCGGAGGCATGGTTACATTTCTGGAGAGGTGCACGTCGAGCTGAGACTTTGTGCCATCAATTTGACGAAGAAGCATAAATGAGTCCTAATAAGTTAGTGTGTTGGAGATGGACCGAAGTGGAGTGATTTACTACATTTGCGACAGAACTGAAACCACAAAATGCAGCTGACCTGTAATAACCTGCTATTAATTGAATTGGAGCTGTGTTATTTCATTTTTTTTTTTTTTAATGGGGAGAGGCAGACTGTTAAATTAGCATGCAAGCTGTTCACACTACTATGATCAGGATTTTTTTTTCCACATAAATCGGAGCATATTGACAGGTGGATAAGCTGTATTTAGTTGTGTTCTTGAGTCACTTATGTGGGGGCGGAGTGTCAGATTGCATCAGCAGCAAACAACAAGCATAGCTGTCGAGGCAAGAGGCCGGCACTGCTGAGTTTGGACCCCCACCCCACCCCCTCGGCCTCAGCCTTGTACTCCCTCCATCATCACACATTCTGGGTTTTTTTTTCATATTCCCACGCAAACCAGTGCATACATCATGGCAAATCTATTTCATCTCAAGCCGGACGCAGATGATAAGTTGATCCTTCAAACAAAATTCCATCATAACGAACAATGCCCGGTCCTGGCAGGCAAACAATATAGCCTTGACGAATGGGTTGTTTACCTACTTTTGTGGACGCAGTGCCAAGTGAAGGCTTGGCCCTGCCAAAGTGCCACTTCATTACGAGGCTACTGAGCACAGCCGGCCTCATGTGAGTGACGAGTCACACCAGGGAAATTGGATATTAGTGTGTGTGTGTACACACATCCGACAGATGAGTCACATTTATAGGCAGGTAAGAATACCTACGTACCTGTCTGTGCTACCGTCAAACAGGACAGAAAGAAATAAAGACACCACCAGGGTCAAACCATCAGGGCGTAGACGGAGCCGAGGTGGAATTTGTGAATCCGTGTAGAGATTTTTATGGAGTGTTGAAAAAAAAAGCAACACCAAAAGACAAATCGGACAAATGTGGAAGAGATATGGATGAACATGCAAAATATCTCTGAGAAAAGTCAGAATTCTCACTTTTTTCTCTGAATTTAAAATTTGTCAGTACCGCTGCTGGTACTATGAACTGCGTTGTTTATATGATTTTGACTGTACTCCCATTCTGTGGGCAGATGTCGACGTGAGGCGTTAAATGAACTGTGAGAGTAACATGTCACGTGAGAATGCCTCTCACACACAAACACAGTTGCACACACATCATTTTCAGGCCATATCAAATGCGCTGTGAGGCGCACAGAACACTGGTGATTGCACACGCCGCACACAGTTTTTTTTTTTTTTTGAATCAGTCAAAAGACTCCACACCTCGGATAGTACTCGCGTTCTGGCGCCTAATTACGGATGGGACATAAGTTTGTGGTACTGGCACAAAGCGTACAAATGACGTATCGTAAAGTCATGAATGGCAATACTTGATATTGTACAATCAATATTTTCACATTTGTATATTCACATATATACATGTGGTGGGTGATGATGTTTTCGAAATTTCTAAACAAAGTAGCTGTCACACAGTGACGCCTGAATTAATCTCACACTGTTTCAGCAGCAGCTTTGACTGTTGTAGTAGAGACAACACTGCTCTTCCCCTCCTTTGCCGGGTAGCGGCTGGCGTCCTGCCCAGGCATAGTCAAAATGTCTCCCAACATTTGGCATGCGGCCGGTGGTCACTTCCCACCCAGCCTGCACCTCAGTGTCTTGGCTGCAGAATAGACCAGAATCATCTAAACGGGATCAGCACCCCTGTTCGCTTTGTTTGATAAACCACTGAAACAACTTCCTGGAACAGCAGCCTTCAGGTGCACAGCACCTTTATGACACCAAATGTAATTTATGGACATATATGTTTTGATTTCTTTATGTGTGGATTACGTTGGCAGTGACCAACGTCTGGTGACAGTTTCGTGTAAATAACCCCATTAGAAATATATTTACTGAGAAAAATGTTGACATGTTCAATCCACTATATCAAAGAAAAAGCGTCCCTGCCCTTGGTGTCACAGCCTCCACAGAAACTCCAAGTTCTTTAGATCGCATCCACCTTATTTGACCTCGTGGCTGCCAGACAAAAGATTGAACTTTTCAGATAATCAGTAATATCCTTCTTTTGCAGTATCTTTGCCAAGTCTGTGCTTTCTCTCGAGTGAACTCTCTTTTTCTGCTGATTGTTTTTTTTTTCTGGTATTGTTTATGTAAATAAAACTGCATTGGAGAAGTTTGTCTTATGTTGCGTTCCATTTGCAGTGGATAACTTGCGGTGACTTCATTTTCTTGTCAGTCCAGTTTCCATGGCCACTGCTTCTTTCAGTTTCAGAAGCTGATCGCTTTCATTGATCTCAGCTGTGCAGACTCGTTGGACCCGCCAGACCCGTTGACATCAACTGTCGCGTCAGTGTGACTCAATTACTTAAGCTGAAATCGTGCATCTTCCATCGGTATCACTGCTAGCATGAGTAATAGGTGTTGATGTCATTAGCCACTTGTGGCGCTGCTAGCATTGACAATAGGTGGTGCCGCTAGCATTGGCAACAGTTGAGACGGCTAGTATTAGTAATAGGTGCTTCTGATGTCTTTAGCAGCATGTGTTTTCGCTGCTAGCATTAGCATCACACATCACACAGTGTTGTCACACACGCTGTCACAGTCATTTCATGTCATGTCATGTTGCTGCGCAGCTGACTTGAAACAATGCTGCTGACACGTCCACCGAGTCTGGACACTGACTCCATGACACATGACCTGCCCCGAACTGTGTTGTGCGTACCGAATGAGACGTGTGTTTTTTTTTTTTTTTCCATGAAGCGTTCCACCCCTAAACTATCCTCAATGAAGAGCACTCAAATATACCAACAGATAACACTGCACGATGCCATGTTGGATCCTCGCAGTTGGATCGATGTCTGAGCCTGAGTTCCCTGGTTAGGAGGACGTTCCTTTTGCCGCAGCTCGGTAAACGACTTAGACAGCAGATGGAACACACTATTCAACCCTCTTCTACTCGGTGACATTACAGAAACTTTCTCTTCATCAAAAAGAGCATCAGCTAAACTAAGAGCGTGGATCTCGACAGGTAGCCTACGAACCATAGCGAGCTAGAATTTCTGTAAAGACCCGGTGGATATAAAAGTGGGTTTGGTGTTTTGACAGTATTCATTGCTGGAATGTAACTAAAGTAGGTCACAGTTAACCTTGATATATCTGATAGGGGACTTGAGGAGAGAATGTAGTCTATAAAAGTCTCTTTGGTCATTTCTCATCAGCACAAGAAAGCACGTTTTGAAGGGTGAGGGCGCGGTGGGAAGGTGAGCGATTGTACCTCGCCCATTTTCATAGAAATGAAGAACCACGGCTTTCTTTGTCTCTTCAGACAAGTCTTGAATGTGTTTTTATCAGTTAACCAGACAAGTAAATGAAGATTTAATAGCACACAACTGCTCTTAGCCGTCCTCGTTCTCCTCTATTGTTGTTGCCTTCTTTGTTGAAATGCTAAATGGATTTAATTCGATAGCACCCATCTGTACCTTAACAGCACTCAAAAGTGCTCTTACGATCCAGTTCATCCACTTCACCATGCTCTCTGGAGTTCCCGGAGATGATGGGGACCAGGGTCGTGAAGCCCAACGGATCCTTAAAGTCAGTGCCGGCATGTTTGTCCTCTTGACACTGCAGCTAGACAGTGTCACGGCACAGAGCAGCTACTAATGGTTGCAGCGTCGGGGGGGACATGATATCATGTGGGTGGAAGCTGAATTGTCTGTGTTAGACTTTCATCCATTCTTGAGCTATTCCGTGTACAGCTACACCATTGGTAGCAAAGTAGTTTTGTGTGTATGAGCCATTGAATTAAACAAAAAAGACTTAAGGCGTGCATTCATTGGATACCTTTCTGTTGCAGCATGTTCCAGGGGGAAATCAAAGTGTTTGTGTTCCAATTTCATCACAGCATAGTAGAAACAAGTATAAGAAATGTTTCTGTGCTATTTTTTCCCAAATAAACATGTTTTATTCCATGTACAAACACTGCTAGCAAATACAGCAGTTTTTTGTTCACGGGTCATTAAAATGAACAGAAACAGTTTATACTGACAGATAATTCTGCTGGCTGCCATCTTGGATTCTTAACACGGGGGTTCTCTGAGTTGGACTGATGTCTGAATCGGATTTCCGTGGCTCGGAGGGCGGTTCTTCCTGTCACAGCAGCATGGAAAACATCTCAGCCTGCAAGTGGAGCGCATATTTATTTCCAACACTGAATAGTACAATTGGTGAAATCGTTGTAAACACTTATCTGGGGATGAAGACAACAACCGTTCATGTTCCCTTCGTGAATGATCATAGATTAATATATTCTCTCCTCTCTAAGAAAACAGCCTGGAATCAACATGTGCTTGTAGTTCCCTAACCCCTCTGATAAACCTGATTACAGCAAACAGAATGAGATTGCGCCACTCATGTTTGACATTTTCCCCTCCGTGAGACCAAGCAGGTTCTCTCGTTTATTGCCTAGATGTGAGCTCGTGGGTGGAAGGCCCATTGTATGTCCTTGCACAATCGCCCGTGTAGGCTCTGCACTCAGTGACATTATCCGCTTTAGTGAACTCTGAGCTGCAACTTGTGCAGAAGATTGATTTCCCTGCTTTAAATCCTTCACATCCGCCATACTGCCGTGGGTAACTCTTACCCACCTTGAGCACACAGAGCTACAGGCAGCAGGGAGCTGATTAATTGCAGCTGCATTGGCACTTCACATGGACGCAGCCGTGCTTTCTCACATGGGGTGATACCTGAATGGAGGCGTGGAGGCTTTTGTTGCATTTGTCATTTTTAGATGCTCATAAGTTTTGTCGCGGCCTGGACACGAAGAAAAGGGAGGTGCTCGCCTGCACGATATGAGGAAAATCTGTGATTCGTAGACTCCCGATAACGATAAGTCTTACAATAAGCCTGTTGTTATTATTATCGATATAACTATCGAAAGAACATGACACGACGTAACAGAACCTAACACACTTAATAATCTATTTCTACTGAATATACACAAAACTACTATATACTGTATGTGTAGGTAGGGCTTAATGTGCAGAGGGGAGAAACACACTTAAGACAGAATAAAGTCAGTGTTTACTTCCCACAATAAAAGAAAAATTCAACTTCCAACATGAATTATTCATTCAATGTGTGGTGTGTGTGTGTGTGTGTTTGCTGTCTGTGCAGTTTTGTGTGTTTTCATGCACAAATGTTCCGTCACACCCGTACTTATTATTATTATTTTTTTACTCAAATGTTCATAACAATGAGGAGATGATTAATTTACAGCACTAATTGATACGACTTGCTTGTAATAAAGTTGATAGAGGAAGCGTCTTTTCCTGGAGTTGCGTCCAAAGTGGACTGGAAAACGTCTGGGGGGGGGTATCAGCGCTAGCGTAGCTAATGCTGTTACACCATAAGTGGCTAATGAGCAACCCTGTGTTTTTACCTCCACATACCTCTCCATCATTAGCACCTTCAGGTCCCTGGAAAGCCAGCGAAGGGAATTATGCATTTAACCCCAGTTCAGGGAGAATAGAAAGAATACAAAAGCAAACAAAGGACACTTGAGCTGGAGTGGATAAAAACTGAAGCTCGGTCTGAGATTCATCATCATTTTAAACAAATTCATCATGGACATTCAGACATTCTCGCCAAGAAAGGTGAAAAATAATGGTAGAAAGAACAAAATGCTGCAAGGCTTCATAATACAGGTAATGGTAAATCGCAAGAGAAGTGAACTGTTACTGTTAAAAGAACATGACTTTAACAGTCAGGGGAAAAATATTGCAGAAAAAAATGGTTGTTGATAAATAAGCTTGGAACTTACATTGACTATGAAGTCATGTAAATTTCTCTTCTGAGGTCAAATAAAGTATCTATTACGCCGCAGAATTTGAACATAGAAGGACAAACAACATTTATGCTCCAAAAAAACTTGTATTCTACACTGATCTATTATTTTATTCATACATTTGCGAAGCTAAAACACGTGTTCGTAGTCGGATCTTTGCAAGTTCCTTAATAACTTGACTTCTATCAAGTCCAAATCAGGAACATACCATTAGACCTC